>JAFMOD010000358.1:15780-33899 GCA_019802435.1 Corydoras maculifer
GTGTGTGTGTGTGTGTGTGTGTGTGTGTGTGTGTGTGTGTGTGTGTATATGTGTGTGTGTGTGTGTGTGTGTGTGTGTGTGTGTGTATATATATATGTGTGTGTGTGTATATATATATGTGTGTGTGTGTGTGTGTGTGTATATATATGTGTGTGTGTGTGTTTCTCTTCTCTATTTTCTCATTCAGTCAAACTAAAAGCTGGAACCATTTTTGAATCCCCTCATGGTTCCTCATTAGCTGCAGTAGGTACCAAACAGTGACGTCAGGAGACTGCAGGCTGCTGATTGGTCAGAGAGGATCAGGATTGTGATGGAGTCAGGGCTGGAACAGGGCGTTCCATCAGTGGAGGTTCTCCATGGTGGTTGTAGACCAGCAGACGTGCTGCGGGGGGTGGGGCGGGGCTGGGTTCTGAGCTTCTGATTCGGGTTCAGGTGATGAGCTTAGATGAAGTCTGTTTCTGTGACGTCAGTGTGACATTATCAGCAAATTATCAACTACATACCCAGCATGCACTGCGGCACGGACGTCTCTCCCGACTCAGGTATTTTGGTGTTCAGTGATAATACTGCCCCCTGGCGGTTAGTGTTGAGGTCTCCATTAAAAGAAACCGTTTAGTTCTAGAGTTTTAAATCTAAAGTATTTATAAATAATTTATTAAAATAAACGATATCTCAGATTAATAGCTGTTTTATGTAAAAAAAAAAAAGTTACCAGACACACACACACACACACACAGAGAACTGAACAAACAAGAACCACACCCAAAATAATTACCGTATACCAACATTCCGGAAACACACACACACACACACAGAGAGAGAGAGAGAGAGAGAGAGAGAGAGAGAGAGAGAGAGCTGTGAGTTGACACAGTACAGATATTTGGTTCTAATTGTTTAAGCTGTACCTGTTTGACAGGATTGCAGGTGGAGGTGTAACGGCTCGCGGGCAGGTAAGTGGGCGTGGTCAGCAGCTCGGTCTGTGATAAGCAGGTGAGGAATGTACTGCCTGAAGTCTGTTCCTAGTTTTGAGGTTCTGAGACACACAGCTCCCTCTGGACGGGTGAGTGAGGTTAGCACGGTTCTGGTGGACCTGCCTCTGTCCACAGAGAGCTGAGGTTCTGATTTACAGAACATCTCAGAATCCTCATTTAAAACGTCCTGTTACTGTGTAATTGTTAAAATGCTTTTAAATAAATGTTCTTTTCTAAAGACCTGAAGCTGAGAATCAGATGAGCTGAAGATCTAAAGCTGCAGGTTTATTCTGTGGTTCCATTAATGTCTTTAGAACCATCATTCTGTTAGAACTTAATAAATAAAGAACTCAGGAGAATAAATGAATAAGTTCATAATTAAAATCTAATAAAGACAGAAACCAGATCAGCTGTGAGGGAGGGAACTCTTTATTAATAAATCAGACAATAATACAGATCCACTCACCTGATCACCCTGCAGACGAGCCCGACCAATCAGAACTCACCGTCCTGTGACCTGTGAACCTTCAACTACAATTCACACGGATCCAGATAAACCTGATCGATCAATCAGTTCATTTAATCAATTAATCAATCAATAAACCAATCAGTTCATTTAGAACATGTGATCACACCTGAGGTCCAGCTGTTACAGCTTCACACACACAGCTGGATTTAATCAATCAGATCAACAGCTTTAAATAGAAAAACAAGCGTTTCAATCAATAATCAATGCTGCACACCCCCCCCACACACACACACGTTAATAAACGGTTCTGCTGCGTAATGTCCACATGTAGAACCCCGATCTTAACCCCACATCGGACGTTATATAATTAATTTATTAAGAAACAACAAAGACGAACATCAAACTCCATTCTGTCTCTTCTTAAGTGACCTTTAACCTCCAGAGCCGAATCCCTGACCTCATCAGATCAAACCCCGACCCTCACGCAGCTGCACACCGGACGCTCCTGGTTTTCATTCAGACATGGTTTGCATGTTCTCCCTGTGATTTTATAGCTTTTTAGAAGCCACACCCCTTTTTTAAAATCTGAACAGAATGATCACGAACAGCCAACCAGAACAAGCTGATGGATGGTGACCGGTCAGTCAGAGATTTGTAAACAGTGTGGATGTAGGGAGGTGGTAGAACAGTGTGATTAACACATAATTAAAAAAAACAGCATCGAATTTATACATGTTACACTGAATCAGGGGCTCTGATTGTTAGAGTGATGAGAGCAGGCTCCGCCCATGACTCCACCCACCCCAACCTTCACATCGTGATCCACAGGTCAGAACCAGACATGACGGACTGGACCAGGGAGCACCAGAACCCAGAGGAACGCCTGAGGAAGCGGAACCCTCAACAATCACAAAAATAAAAGACATCAATCAGAAGACAAAGAAAAAACATCCATAACAGAACCCGCAGAGCCGCACAGCTCACGTTTACATCACACAGACATTTAGCATGTTCTCCATCTCACTGCCCTTAGATGAGGCGGCCACGTTTCATTTAAAACAGAACATGCAGATGAACCGTGAGCCATGCAGAGGTCATGACCTCAGGTACCTACATCACCAACGCACCCCTCCACACCTCACCCTGAAACACCTCACAGCACCTCCACCTCCACCACCCCGGCCCTCAGAGTATCAACATGCCAACAGTGAAGCATGGTGGGGGTATTAATGATGGAGGAGAGTGTCTGAGCAGGCACTAATTAACAGTTGACTTACTAATTGACTTAATTACATCGCTGGACGTGGTTTAAGGTTTCAGGATGGAGTGCGGCAGAGTCGGAGTGTGATGCAGGCTCTGCTGGAAATCATTTTAATAAAAACACTGAACCCCAGTACAGACTTTATTACATCACAGAATCGATTTAATAATAAATGGAAGCAGAAACATTTACACACACAGGAGAGAGTGAGGGGGCGGGGCCTGAAAACAAAAACACTATAAAAACAACGCGTCTATCTTTTGTACACAGAGCGCTCGTGATTCGGTGGAGGACAGAGCAGACGAGCCATCAGAACTCTAACGCACTGTTCTCTCGTTTCTGCAGGAAATAAAAGATGAAATAAAAAACTGCAGGGTTTAGAGGAGCTTTACATGGAGAGAGGGTGGAGGTGATCTACACATCTGCCCTGCGCTGACCAGCGCTCCACTGACTCCTCTCTCTCTGACCAGATGATGGTGGGATGAGGCGGGGCGAGCGTCCTCCTCCTCGTCCTCACGTTCTTCAGCTGAAAGGTGTCAGAAACGGAGGTGCGGTTTGGTTTGGAGGGTCAGACCCGTGTACACACACACACACACACACACACACACACACACACACACACACACACCCTGCCTACAACAAAAACAACCTCTAAAGACAGAAAAATGAACTTTGTGACAAAACATTGAACACAAGTTCCAAGCACACGGCCAATCAGAACAGAGCGGGTCATGTGACCCTCGGCACTGGCGTGTGATCAGATTTAAATCTCAGATGAATTGATCATTATGGGTTTCAGGATGAGGACTTGGTTCTAAAGCTGAAATGGTTCTAGGGACATTAAGAGGAACTAATCACTGGATCCCGTCCAACATATTAATATGTAAATGAACATTGCACCTCATTAGCATTATTCATATATTTAATCATGTGACCTCACTGTAGGATGCTCACCTACAGTTCCATCAACGTGTCATCACAAAGTTCAAATCCTACACACACTCCATCACACACACACACACACACACACACCTCAAAGTCATCCAGAACATTACACAAACATTATATTACAGTCACATTGTATTATTATAGATGCACAACAACAACACTGCACCAACCAATCAGAGTGAGGGACACTGCTCTGTAGAGAACAGCAGCAGAACGGTGAGAGAACGTTAAAGGATGAACTGGTTTGATTAATTAATGATCTCACTTCTGTAATTAACAGAACCTCTCATACGGTCAGTGCTTTGGGTTTTTATGGTGCATCTGTAAACTGTACAATATTGATCATCCAATCAGGACCTCGACATGATCAACCTCATCACAAACGTTTACATGAACATAATGAACACATGAATATCATTAGCATCTCTAATTAAAACTAGAGCTTAATTACAAAGTGACTCAGAAATCTACAATCAGAACAAACATCATTATATAGCGTCTATAAAAGCAACAATAACATTCTGTATAAACTCAGTGAGAATGTTATGAGGAACCAGCTGATCACAGCAGCAGTATGAGGATCTGACTGTGGCATGGTTGTTGGTAGCAGACAGGTCTGATTAGTTTTCATTTTATTGATTTATTATTGATTTATTATTGATCCCTGGTGTTCTGAGAGTGTAGCACCAACACCAAGAGTTTATGAAAATGAAGAAGTCAGACTTAGTGGAACTGATAAAAGGTTCCTGGAACTCAACTGAATCAAACACCAATCTCTGAGGTGCTTCTGAAGGCAGAGCTGCATTAGTGCACAGTTCCAAATAAAGTTCCCACTGAGTCTGTAATTTAAATGTAAAGGTTCAGTCTGTGTTTAAAGTGAAACAGTCATGTGATAAAGTAATAAAGAACATCAGAACTCAGACGTGTGCTGATGAGCCGCTCTGATCGAACACCGGCCCTCATCACAGACCGAGCGCATCAGCACACGTCTTCATTAAAGACTCATACAGAGGAACCCGATCAGTACGGAACCCGGGAACGAGGAGGGTCACCTGATCTGCTCTGAACATCACTCACAGGAACAGCATGAACAGAAACATCACACAGACACGGTCCTGATGTAACCCAGCCGTCTAAAGGTGATATTTTAATTAAGACATTCATACTGTCACCTGATTAATACTGATGGAACCCTAAATCATCTTCACACCTCCCTCACTCCACGGTGATTAAACAGCATCATTAACATCATGATGGAGACTCGGCTCGCCCCCCCCTCACAGTCATAACTCTAATTCACATTTGAAGATAAATCAACTGATATTAAAGGGACTGAACATAAACTGTAATCACTGATCAGAGATCAGAAGGTTTCAGATAAACAGTAATTAAAGATGAATAATAAGATCAGGTTCTGATGAGAGGACACAGATCAATCAGAACTCCTCACATTAACATTAATCACTCAGTCATTACTGCTCATGAGTACATCACAGATACATCAACTATTAACATCAGGAAGAATGATCACACACACACACACACACACACACACACACACGTCCTACAAGAACAAGTACAGAGGGACAGACATGATGAGGGAGGGAGGAAAAGAGGGGCGGACGGACAGCCAGGTGGACAGAAGGGGGGGGGGGACAGGTGGACGTACCCCCCCCCCCCCCCCCCCCCCCCCCCCCCCCCCCCCCCCCCCCCCCCCCCCCCCCCCCCCCCCCCCCCCCCCCCCCCCCCCCCCCCCCCCCCCCCCCCCAGTGACCGGTTAAGTCTCTGATGCGCTCGTACCATCGAGTTTACAGACAGTTCGTTTACTTTAAGAATCGAATTACAGAGTTACATGTGACACATGACTCCCACAGAATCACTAATGACTGACCTGAATTTACAAGCATTAATTACTAATTACACTTGTAATGAAACACCGCATTACAATCAGCCAATCACAGCTCCTGACAGGAGCAACAGGACACTGACACACAGAATGCGATCGGGTTCGAATGCACCAATCAGAGTGCAGGCTTTAAAACAGAAGGTGTAGGGGGCTGTGATGTCATCACATTAAACAGTGTGTTAAAAAGCAGTCTGTAATTAAAACACTTTAAATCTCATTATTGTTTACAGCTTCAGGAAACTGAATGAACCAATCACATCTGATCAATCCACACAGTCACAGTTCAATAATCACCTCCACAGGGCCATGAAGTATTCACACCCCCACCCTGCACAACACCGACGTCAGGATTATAAACCACGGTGACCAACTAAACGCACCGGATCCACCCCAAACAGATCGGGGGGGGGGGGGATGATAAATAAAGGCTGGGATAGGGTTTAATGAGATTATAAAGTCTGATTATCATTTATAATCCAGATTACGGTACTGACGGGGGGGTGTACATACTGTTACATGGTTTACAGTGAAAGTGACAGAAGATCAAACTCATTACACACTGAACACACACTGCCTCTGAGGCTGCATCATCACATCATCACATCATCACAGCTCGACCTCATAACGGCCACATTATTACATACAAACAGCACACGCAATGAAGGACCCGCTCATCAGTACAGAACTCCGCTCGTATACACAGTGTGTGTGTGTGTGTGTGTGTGTGTGAGCTCACCTGTACCTACCTGATGGTTCCTCTGCTGCTGATTGGTTGGCTAAAGTAAAATTGTGATTATTAAGTTAATAACAGATTAATAAGGACATGGTACCGTTGAAGTTAGCGATGTCGGTACTCCCTCTCTCGATCGCGGTCCCTCTCGCGGTCCCGCTCCCTCTCGCGGTGTCGGTCTCGCTCGCGGCTTCGCTCGCGGTAATAATCCTCGTGGCGATCGCGGCTGCGCGACTTGTGCCGGCGGCTTTTCTCGCGCGAGCGACTGTGGTCTCGTTCTCTGGAACGCTCGCGCCTGCTGGATAAGCGACAGCCCATAATAATCCCTCAGTGCGGTTCAGGTGGGGCACGGTAGGCAGGGTAAAGCGCTCTGATTAGGGCGTGTACCTGGAGGCGGAGCCGTAGGATTTGGACTCGATGCCGTGCAGACAGTCCTGAAGGGAGCTGATCAATACCTTACAGCGGTCGTCTGCGGAGACCTTCGACTGCTTGATCAATGAGATGGCCGTCACCAGAGTCTCTATAGCACTGCCATAATCTCCTGCAGACAAACACCCCACTGTAACACCGCTCCGACCCCACAACAAACACCGTGATCCTGCAATGTCTGATTACCCCTTACACACAGATATAGGAGCTGCTTTAACAAGATGAATATGTAAATCACAGATTAACTAACTCCTCCCACTATAACCCCCCATGCCCCTGAACCCACGTCCTGCTTCGTACCTGCGCTGGCGTCTGACACAGCTCTGGATATGGCACTGCTGGAAATGGCTCTGTTTCTGTTCATGATCTCCTCAAACTCCGCCTCACTCAGAGGGGCGCGGCCGGCATCCATGTCCCTGAGGAAGGCATTATTAATTAATTAATTAAAAACTGAACGATCACTCACTCTGAAGCAAGCACACGAGATCGTTAATGAGCGTCTACCTGCCGGGGCCGTAATCACGGTCATATGGAGGTGGCCGTCCGTACGGGTCATTAGGGGGTGGGGCCCGGTCAGGCGGCATATTGTTACCCCCAGGTGGAGGAAAGAAGGCGGGGTTTACGTGTGGGGCGGGTGGTGGCCCTCCAGGTGGGGGTCCCCGCAAGTGGGGAGGTGGTGCTAAAGCCAGGGGTGGGCCAATAGGACCAGGGGGTCTGGGAGGGAATGGACCAGGTGGGGGAGGTCCTTGCTGAGGTGGAGGTGGGCCAGGGGGAGGGCCATAACCAGGAGGAGGGGGGCCAGGGGGTAACGGACCCAATGGGGGTTGGCCAAACTGACCTGGGAACAAAACAGGAGGAGGAGGAGGGCGGTCTCCTCTGTTTGGGGGAGCGGGAAGGGGTGGAGCTAATCCTTGGCCAGGAGGAGGTGGGCCAGGAGGACCTGGGGGGCCAGGAGGGCCCGGGAGGGGACGAGGAGGACCCTGCAGCCCACCTGAATACAAACAAGATAAAAGACACCATTAGAGTTCTATATAAAGGAACGAGCTGCAAATGTAAACACTCTGAGGTGAACTTACCTGGGAAATGTGGAGGGGGCGCTCCAGGTCCCACGGGCCCAGGAAACCGATCTCCACCTGGGACAGGCTGACTCGGGAAACGACCTCGCCCCCTGCCCATGGGGAAACCGCCGCGAGGGCCCACACCTGGGGGTCCAGCCTTCCCCTCCCCAGACATCTGTCCTGACTGTGTACCTGCAGAAGAACAGACCCATAAGAACCTCACCCCAGAGTTCAGGAACCACAGCAACAAGGACGTTTCAAAGAGGACATACTCTTGCGTGACTGCTGCTCAAACTGACTGAGGGACTGTTTATTACAGGGAGTAACGATGGGGTTCTGACCATGGAGCTCTCGCTTCGATAACAAATCCAACAACTTCCTTGAGGAGGATTCAGATCCCACACACACCAGTGCAAACCTGACACACACACACACATTGGACACAGATGTTCAGAGTAAACCTATCAGTGAATGCAGATCAGTTTATTAAACGTGTAACAAACAAACTGAACATGTTCATTAATGTAGAATGTGCAGTACTGACAGGACGTGTGTGTGTGTGTGTGTGTGTGTGTGTGTTCTCACCCTTTTGACTGTCCATTGGCTCTGTTCTCAAAGAACTTGATCTCCAGGACATCACTGATACCAATAGAGTGAATAGCTTCTGTGAGGTCCTCATCTGTGGTCCACTGGAATCAACATGATGTTTATATAACCTCCACTGAAACACTCACCATGATCAGGGCTGCAGGGTCGGCGGGGTATCACCAGCCTCTCACAAGACAGACCACACCCTCAGTGTGCTTTAGAGTTCACCTACCATTAAGGGGGGAGGCGGGTAACGGCACTCCCAAACTGAACCCACACGAGTGCAGGGAGAACATACAAATTTCACACAGGATGGACTTTTCTTTAAGACCCCACAGATGAATGACCCCAGAACCTTCTTGCTGATCACTGCTACATGATCTTACCAAAAGTAAGCGATGTGTAATAACAGTACAATAAAGATGGAGTGTGAGTTTGTGTTCACCCCCGGGGCAGATGATATTTACCCAGGTCAGATTTCCGATGTACAGGGCAATTCTTTTCCCTGTATAGGTGAAGACCACGTTGGACGGCGCTCCCTTTGCTGCCTCTGCACCTCCAGGTGTGGGCAGGTTATCCAGGTACTCTCTGTCCTCAGGTGCATCTCCGTTATTGGCCGAGGGTGAGATGACATCATCATAAAGGTCAATCTGCTCATGAACAGGATAATCTGTGTCCTGTAACAAACGCATAAAAAACAGCAATAAAGGATTAATGGTGGTTTTTAAACGGGATAGGACCCTGCAGCTCTAACACCTGCGTTCATGAAATATTATACAGAAATAATCTGTAATAATAACGCTACCAAATATATAATAATATAAACCTGGACCATCAACAAAATCACTATTTAACATCCAGATTTAATTACACACACTATTTCCATATTCACACACACCGAACATTCAGTTTAAATGATGTAAATAAAGTAAACACTCAAAACTACTTGGTTATTAATTCGACTAACACCAGGAATAATAGAATTGGAACAATGTCTCGATCATATCACAAACCCACACACGTTGTTGTATATTTGTTGGATTTTAATTAATTAGAGTTTTTTTTTTAATATAATAATATAAACGATGACGTTAGCTCGTTAGCTTAGCATATTACAAGAGATAAACAATAGCCTAAAGAGAGAAACAAAAATAGTTTTCGCTCAAATATAAAAATCTACAAACAACTAACTGTTAAATTAAAAAGACATTTAGAGAAAATTAAAATATCTCAATGAACTAAACACGAGTGCGCCGTAAGGAAAGTGTATTTACAATAATGCGTGGCCAAAGTACAATCCTGAGAGAACTAACACTGAAGTGCACTACAAACCACGCGACAGCCGCGCGGAAGTGCACTACACACGAGGCTACAGTAAGGAGCGTGTGTGTGATTTGGGACGCGGCCCAGGCGGACCCGTTTCATTGTGCGCAGCGGCGTTAGCGGCAGAGTCTGAGGCGAATCCAGCTGCATGTTTAATCTGAGGTTCAATTTAAACTGAATGAAATAAAGCTTTAAACGAAGGCACAGCAGGAGCGTCGCAGCGCCATACCTGATTAAACTCTTCTTCTACGTCTGCGTAAATATCGATGTGATCCACACTGTCCGCCATTTTCCTCTGTCCTCCCCTCCGCCCTCACTCAGCGGAAATGCTGCAGCGGCATGGCGCCCCGTGACGTCACACCTGCCCCGACTTCCCATTGGCTGCCTGACTCTGATTTATGTTCAGAATGAATAACGTTTTAAATTAAATAAAGTGAATAAAGCTTCTGTTTAAATGTGTGATGTCATTAAACTGTTTAATTACGTAACAGAACAATTAACTTTGATCTAAAGGAAGAATGAGACGTCATCAGTCTGCATCAAATCAAAGTTCATTTATTATAAATTTAAATACGGAACAACTGACAACGTGTGTGTGTGTGTGTGTGTGTGTGAGAAAGAAAGAAAGAGAGATATCAAATGTATTTTGAGTGTATGTGTGTGAGAGAGATAAAATGTGTGTAAGCATGTGAGGGACTGTGTGTGTGCATGTGTTTTGTTTGGAGAATGTGTGTGTGAGTGTATGTGTGTGTGTGTGTGAGTGAGTGAGTGAGTGTGTGTGTAAGTAACCATCACTGAAGCTGAAGATCTTGGAGACTGGATCATTTGGGTAAAAACTCTTTAAATATTTACAGAATGAATGAGATGCTCTGTGTTTATTGATTTATTGGTTTATTATTTTATTGGTTTATTATTTTATTGGTTCTGTATGAATCCTGTAATGATGGTTATGAAGCTCTGTGTATCAGTTTATAACGTCACTATTACACACAGGTCAGGATTCAGTTATTAATATAATATTGAATTAAATTGATTAAACTTGCAGATGTTCAGAATTGTACTGATTTAGAGTAACTGCACAAACAACAGGTTCTTTAACAAAACAGAACAAAGAACTATTCACACGTTAAACAACGGAGAGAGTAGCCACCAGGGGGCGTGGTCTAACAACAGGACTACTCTTCTGGACACGTGGACAAAGTGTGTGATATGAGTATGACGTGATGAAGGTGCAGGACGATGAACATGACATCACAGACACGTTAATGTGGAACTACAATCACGTATACACACGTATGGAGAGGTTTAAACACTCAGGTGGAGGTGTGTGTGCGTATGTGTGTGTGTGTGTGTGTGTGTGTGTGTGTTCTCAGTGTGGATCTTCTGCAGAACAGAATGAGAGCAGGACTGAGATTATTTTGCTTCTGTCTGATCTCAGGTTAGTTTTCTTTTGAATGTGTAGTTGTGTGTGTGTGTGTGTGTGTGTGTGTGTGTGTGTGTGATTGGTGTGTGTTCTACATGCAGCAGTGTGCTGTAGAGAGTTCTCCATCCGTCTGCCGGAGCGCGTGGAGGCCGTGAGTGGGCTGTGTGTTCTGATCCCCTGCTGGTTCGAGGTGGAACTGCAGTACGATGCGGAGCTGCTGGTGGAGCCCCGGGGGATGTGGTATAAAAACGGAGACGGAATTAAACACAAAATCTTTTCATCCAAATCACAAGAAGGAAATGAGATGCAGGGGGAAATGTTAGGTGATCTGAGAATGAAGAACTGCACCACCATCTTCTACAACCTCACAGAGAGGGACAGCAGCTCCTACTACTTCAGAATAGCATCAGGGATCCTGAGGTACATCTACCCCACCCCTGTTCACATTAACATCTCAGGTGAGTCCCACTGCACCACATCCCATCAGACCCACACCTGCACAAACGCGTTAACACCATCCACCTCTTTCTCTCAGATCCTCCACCCAAACCCTCCATAACGCTGTATAATCAGCAGCAGGGGGCGAGAGTGGGGCAGAATGTGGTGGAGGTGGTGGAGGGCAGTTCAGTGAGTCTCACCTGCTCTACCCCTGACCCCTGCCCCTCTAACCCCCCCTCTTTCACATGGAAGCCCCTCCTCAAGGTGACATCACAGCAGAGGAACCAGAGCATCATTTCCTCTCAGATGAACTTCAGAGCTTCTCACCTGCAGAATGGAATCCATTTGACCTGCACCACCACGTACCACCTGCAGAACACCAACCAATCAGCTGAGAGTTCTGTGATGCTGCAGGTTCTGTGTAAGAAGCACTTCATACTGATCCACTGTGATGATCATGAAGAACAAATCCTTCCTTCTCTCTGATTGTTCACGCTGAACGTTCTCCTCAGATCCTCCTCAGAACATCAGCATCTCTGCTTCTCCATCTGCTTCAGTGTTGTTGGGATCTTCAGTGTCTCTGACTTGTAGCAGCGATGCTAACCCCAAAGTGCTGAACTACACCTGGTACAGAGAGAACGGAGAACTGACAGGAACTGGAACCACGCTCTCCATCAACCAGACCAATCAGACCCACCGTGGGGTCTACTATTGTAGAGCTCAGAACCTGATTGGAGATCAGATCTCCTCCCTGTTCCTGGATCTGCAGTGTGAGTCCTGAGTTCCAACCCAGTATTAGAACATACCCCATGTTCCAGTGGCCAGGAGCATGTGACCTGTCTCTCCTCCCTCACTGTGCCATGTGACCTGTCTCTCTCTCTCTCCTCAGATGCTCCTCAGATCTCCTCCTCGTCCAGCTGCAGTTTTCTTCAGGATCTGGTGGTTTGTTACTGTGACCTTTATGGAAACCCCTCCCCCAAACTGGAGTGGCATCTCTCTGGACATTCGCTTCTTTCCTCTGAAGCCACGCCCACATGTGAGGCACCTGTGGGTGATAATGGATTAAGAGGCTTCATCTCCATCCCTCAGTCCATCGTGGACACGCCCACTCTGATATGTGTTGGCACCAATAATCTGGGCATTGACACCCACCTGCTCAGCCCCATCACTCAGGGTAACAGCAGCTCACTCCATCCAGTAGAACCTGTTCATTTCAGATCATTATAACTCATGATCACCTCATCATCAGAGAAGGTCAACCTGCTGCAGTGGCCGTATCTGGTTCTACCGTTCTATGTGGTGGTGGGGTTCTGCGCAGTTCTCCTGCCGTGTCTCGGTGTGAACGTGTTTCTGCTCTGGAGATTAAAACGGTGAGTTTATTTCCACAGACACATGATGAGGGAGGTATGAGGTGAGACTGAAGATCTGCTGATGGGATTTAATCTGATTTAATCTGATTTAATCTGATCACACTGTGGAACTCACCCCCCCCCCAACCCCCTGATCATTTATAATACAGAAAACCTTCATGATGTATGAATAAGAAATATAAATATATATTAAGTAAAAAAAATCTGTAGATGATCGTAACGAGACCTTCTGTCACAATAATGTTTCTGATGAAGATTAAAACTAAATGATTTAAACATCAACATTAACTTTTAAAATGTTTTATAGATTTAATTAACATTAATGCATCTTTAACTGATTAATAATAAAGATGTTCCTCATGTTTCTGTTTCTTTTCTTTAGAATATCAGTGAAAATCAAGGTGAGTCCAAAAAAACAAAATACTCATTAACCATCATTAATTACTGTATTTATTGTTTTATTATAATTACTTCATTAAGTCTTTAGTTAATTATTGATGCTGTAGGTTTTAAAAAGAGGAGGTGCATACTCTGCTTTACAGCTCCATCCATTACACTCTGAGACAGAACCTCTACAGACTCACCCAGGTAATTATAACAGTGATAATAATAATAATGATAATAATTATAATCATGTTCTGATGTCATTATTTCCTGTGTGTGTTTTAGAGCGAGGTGAACGAGAATACAGAACCTGAACTGAACTGATTAATTAATTAATAAACTGATGAAGCCTCTCATTCTGAAGCTGTGTGTCAACAAATTATTTGTGCATAAAATAATATATAGTGCCCAGTGATAGATTGCCCCCCTGTCCTGGGTGTATCTGCCCAGCGCCCGAAACGTTCTCCCCTGGATGGGCATGGAGACCCCCCCCCCCCACCGTGACCCCAACAGAGGATAAAGCTGAAGATAATGAATGAATGAATAATATATATGTAAATGATTTATTAACTCAAACTAAAAATACAGTTTAAATAAAACAGAAAAGCAGGAGGGCAAACGGGGCACCCTGTGGGTACAGATGGGGTAACATTAACATATCAATTAAAAGACCCACTCAGCTCATTAATCAATAATCACTGACCAACACATTTAACATGAAACTCTCCAGCAGAGAAAACACTGACCTGCAATCATTCAGTCTGAAGAACTCACACAGGTTAGTACCTCCACGTGTAGGTGTCGCCCCCTGCAGGTCAGCATGAGGTAATGATGTCATTTTCACTCATTTCTAACTTTAAACTGTAGGGTATTATTTTGCACTCTGTTTCCTTATCGCCCCCTGCAGGAGGGGCATGAGTGAGACACCTGAATGTGGAATCTCATGTTGGAGTTTAATGTTTTCAACTTTGGGAGTAAAGATCACATTTAAACACACTGTCTCTCTGAAGATTTAAACACACTGTTATCTCACTGTTATCTCAGTGAGGTTCAGCATCAACCTCACATACATCATGGAACTGAACGTTTCCATCGTGCTTTAGAACCACACACACACACACACACACACACACATCATAAATGACATTAATATCACTGGAATCTCAGAAATAATTGTAAATTAAACAATATTCGGTGATGTAGTGGTTAGAACGTTCTCCTCTCAGTGCTGAGGTCCAAAAATATGGATTCAAGGTGATTTAGATGCTTTAAATTGCCCCATATAATAAATGAATTTATGTTGTATATTAAATCAAGTGTGCAGCTTTAAATAACACACCACGAGATGGCGCTGTTCACTGACGCGTTAGAAAAAGTATAAAACGTCACGAGGCTTCATTAATCTAATTAATTAATCAGGATTAATACAGATTAACATAATTATTATAAACAATCTGTAATTTCATTAAAACTACAAAATAATCTGAAATAAGCACAAAGGAGACGGTCCCTACCGCCCGTGTGACCGGATATGACGTCACAGGAAACGCAGGCGATATTAAAACCGTTTTATTTTTATTTAATTGAATATTTATTGCTTTTCTAATTAAATATTTTTAAAATGATCTTATTACATAATTGATTCATTATCAGTCATCAATAAAAAGTTACGTTATTAATTAATTTAATTATCATTAAGAACGGAACGTTTAATTCCTGTTCTTTCCACCAGGTGGCAGCAAACGATAAACATAAATAAAGTTTTCAGTTTTAATGAGGGCAGCTTTTAATTGCTCATTAATTGAAATCTTCAGTCAAATGAGTTTCATATGAAATCAGTTTAATTTAATTAAAGGATGATTTAATGAATCTAATGAGGTGAACATAATTAAATCTGCTCTTTAATGAAAGGATCTTTATTAAAGTATAAAAGGTTCTTTTGATCTGTCTCCACATCAGACCTGCAGGAACCTGGAACGAGCAGAAGAGAACTGAAGAACCATCAGAGGAACCAGAGTGAAGATCTGAGAGCTGAGATCAGATCAGTTCTTCTGATGATAGAAGTTAGAGCAGAATTTCCTGAGGAAGGGAAGTGGGCGGAGTCTCTGAGGAGCTTCTCCCTGCACGTCATCATAATCTGGAACATGAGAACATTGAGTCTCTAAAGGCTTTGATCTGCACCAGCTCCTCCATCCTCCTTACTGATGGAGATGAGAGGCACGAAGATGGAGAGAAACCCTCACCTCCTGCACCTCCTCCATCCTCTCCTCCACTGATGACATCATCATACTCCTCTGCCTGCTCTGTTACAGAGACATCAGATCAATGATCATCTGGATTTTTAATGTATTGATCGTTCAGTTTCTGATCAGTTTGGAGAGAACAGACCTGTCAGGATGTTGACTTCTGTTGCCGTGGTAACAGCATCGTCATAATCCTCTGTTCAAATAGAAAGATCAGAAGATCAAATCTGATTCATCTTATTCACAACTGGGACTGAGGATGATGATGATGATGATGATGATGGTGGTGGATAATGATGATGATGATGATGGTGGTGGAGGTGATGATGATAGTGATGATGATCATGGTGATGGTGGAGGTGATAATGATGATGATGATGGTGATGATGATGATGATGATGATGAAGGTGGTGGATAATGATGATGATGATGATGGTGGTGGTGCAGATGATGATGATGATGGTGAAGGTGGTGGATGATGATGATGATGATGATGGTGGTGGTGGAGGTGATGATGATGAGGATGATGATGATGATGATGAAGGTGATGATGGTGGTGGAGGTGATGATGATGATGATGAAGATGATGATGGTGATGGTGAGGATGATGATGGTGGAGGTGATGATGATGATGATGGTGGTGGAGGTGATGATGATAGTGATGATGATCATGGTGATGGTGGAGGTGATGATGGTGATGATGATGATGATGATGGTGGAGATGATGATGGTGATGATGATGATGATGATGGTGATGATGATGATGATGAAGATGATGATGGTGGTGGTGGAGGTGATGATGATGGTGCAAATGATGATGATGATGGTGATGATGGTGCAGGTGATGATGTCATATTATTGTCTTACCTATCATAGTCCCTGACCTCTGATCAGCTGTGATGACATCATCATAATTCTCAGCTCCATCCTCTAAACCAAAACACAGAGAGTTAAGGTCTCCTCAGGTGGAGGTTCTTCAGGTTGGAGAATGATCTGTCCAATCAGACTGGATCTGATTCCTATAACCTTCATCTGATTAATGATCTTAGAAACGAATCTGAACCTCCATCCTGTAGATCTACAGAAATGTAAACAGGTGCAGAAGATGATCTGCAGGATGGAGGATCAACTGCTACAGCTTCTCAAAAAGAAGAAACAAGACACACCAGCTACACGCTCAGGGATTGGTCCAGCACTGATGACATCATCATAGTCCTCTGGTGGCTCCACTCCTGCTGTATCACCTGAACCAGATCAAAGCAGAGAGTGGCTTTGAACTCAAATCATCTGCACACTGTGAGCTTTCATGTCTGAATCATCTGATCAGATCAAAGGAACCCACCTATCACATGATCAGCTGTGATGACATCATCAAAATCCTCCACCTTTTCCTCCAGTCCAGATTTTTCTGAGAAAGAGATAAAATAGTGAACATTTAGATCCTGACTGAAACCGATCCAATGAGAGTTCCAGAAGGTTCTACCTGAGAGAAGCTCCTCATCCACGTCCTCATACCCAGAATGCTCTGCTTCAGAGAGGAGACTTCCTGTTAGAGGACAGCAGGACATCAGGAGATCAGATCAGAGCAACATCGAGCTTCTGTCTGTTAAAACCTCCTCCCACTGAACCTGAGGGTTCCACATTTTGGTTCTTCTCACAAGGAACCAGCTGACCATTTAAAAACCACATCAGGAACTAATCAGATCAATAAGAAGGTTCACATAAAGGATGAGCTTCAGCTACCAGAGGCTCCACCTGAATGGTTCCTCTTCTACTGGTGGAACTCTTAAGGTTAAGGTTTTATTAGGAAAGTAGTTCCTGAACTAATCTCCTTTTAAAAAGTGTTCTGATGCTGAACCCTGAGTGTTTTACATCCATCCACCTTCTCCCACCTCCACATGGAGATCCACCAATAGAACTGATGGAGAACCCTCCACATATCACTGACCTTTTCCATCAGAACTCATGGTTCTGGTGATGAATCTGTGGTTGATCTCCTCATAGACTGCTTCAGGTAGAGCGGTACTCCTCCTCTTAGAGAGAACTAACAGAGACAGAGAACCAAAGTTCAACATCTTAAACAACGAACACAGGACCCATAGTCCAGCCTTGTGGAACCCCTGCATGATGATTTAATCTAGCACGTTAAATGAAATAATGTAATATTCAAAGTGGACTGTAGGTGGCAGTCTAAATGTCTCCACCTCTCCTGAGTCCTCTGTTCTGACAGAACAGAACCACAAGAAGCACCAAGGCCAGGAGGAGCATGGTTCCCAGCAGGAACAGAACCAGAAGCAGTTGTGGGGTGTTGAGAACCGATGGTTTCACTGAAATTAAAATGAAACAGAGAAACGTTTTAAAGTTCAGTACAGAGGTTCCAATTCAGGTCCCTGAGTGAAGCACAACTGTACCTGTAGTTCTGCTTCTGAGTGCAGCAGACGTAGTAGGAGGAGGAGGAGGAGGAGGAGGAGTCACAGAGACGTAGTCTGTATTTAAAGAAGTAACACACACACACACACACACACACACACACACACACACACACACACACACACACACACACACACACACACACACA
>JAFMOD010000359.1:33094-49463 GCA_019802435.1 Corydoras maculifer
TAAAGCTCCGTTGTCAGCACCCACAGGGCCTCCTCGGCTCCCGTTTGGTGGTCTGATGGTTTACCTCTTGTTTGGGGGGTGGGGGAGGATGGGGGGGTTCACTGTACACCCTGCCGTGTTATTTCCCAGCTTGTATGTCTCTGATGTGATGAGGCAGAGCACAGTGAGTACACATCGACCATTTTGGGAGGAGATTGAAGAAGCTAAAACGGGAAAAGCAGCTCGGCGCAACAGAACATTCTGCCTATCACGGCAGAACATAAACTCAGGGGTATGATTCCTGTTACCTGAAGCTACACCTGCCAGCAAAGCGAGAAATAAAGACGACGTGAATAAACATACGGGATTTAGATAGAACACGGAAGGTCCGGGTACAAAAAGGGATAAGAGGGGATCCTCTACTTGGGTGAGGTTCCCCTCCGGTTCCTACAATGCTGGAAGCATACAATGACACAACACGGGGTGAGCTGTCCGAGGTTCTATATCTGGGGTGATATAGAATTTAATATTTAAGGGGCGTGTCCCGGTACTGTCCGTTAATGATTTAGGGTCAGGAACTGTAACCTGAGTACAAGATTAAAAGTTACAGAGAGAAGTTGGCAGATGAAGTTACCTTCCCCAAAGTGTTCCCCACATTTGGGAGAATGTAGGGCAGTGGAGGAGGCCTTTGGGCTTATAGTTTGAATTAATTGGTGCTAAAAACCTGCGATGGAGTCATCCTAACCCTCGAAGAAGACTCCTAACCCACGTGGGAGGCATCCAACCCTTGAAGGAGGGTCCAAAACCCATGAAGAAGGCTACCAACCCTTGAAGGAGGCTCTAAACCCATGAGGGTGGCTCCCAACCCTTGATGGAGACCCCCAACCAGTGATGGAGGTTCCTAACCTGCAATGGAGTCTCCCCAACTGTTGATGGAAGCATCCTATACTCCGCAATGGAGGTTCCCAACCCCTGATGGAGGCTCCCAACCCTCGATAGAAGCATCCTAACCCTCGATGGAAGCTCTTAACCCATAATGGAGGTGCCCAAACCTCAATTGAGGCATCCAATCCTTGAAGGAGGCTCCAACTCTTCATGGAGGCATTCTAAACTTTGATGGAGGCTCCCTAACACTTAATGGAGGTTCCTAACCCTTGATTAAGGCTCCCAACCCTCGATGGAGGTATCCAATCCTTGAAGGAGGCTCCCAACTCTTCATGGAGGCATTCTAAACTTTGATGGAGGCTCCCTAACACTTAATGGAGGTTCCTAACCCTTGATTAAGGCTCCCAACCCTCGTTGGAGGTATCCAATCCTTGAAGGAGGCTCCCAACTCTTCATGGAGGCATTCTAAACTTTGATGGAGGCTCACTAACACTCAATGGAGGCTCCTAACCCTCATCGGAGGCTCTCAACCCTTGATGGAGGCATCCTAATTCGCGATGGAGGCTCCCTAACACTAAATAGAGGCTCCTAACCCTCTCTGCTCAGGAGACTCTGGAAAATGAACTATTCAAAATGCATTTAAATGTTGCAGAACTCATTCCAATTGGGAACAGAGGGCTCCGAACACACTTTTGGCTCTACAGCTCGCCTGACACTCGGAGGGAACGGAGGTTTAGCTGTTCGGTGCAGGCTGGTAATCAGGTGGGCTTATCCCGGCCACAGATGGATACTGTGATTTCTCTCCGGTTAGCCCTCAAATACCCGAGCAGGCCGCGAGCCACGAGCCGTTTGGGTTCTATTGATCTAAACATTAAAGGAGGAGCGTGTCTCCTGGCTCGCACCTCACATGGGGAAGCAGAGGGCTTGACCTAAAAATCAAGCTGCACTGTTCCCAGATGCCTCGAAATCCTCATTCCAACATCAAGAGAGCGCCGGCTTCCAATCCGAGCGCCTCCTCAGCAGGACGCCGGGGCGCTTTCAGGGGATTTCTCTCCTCGTTCCTGCTCCACAAACACAATGTGGGTCACTAAAGCGTCGCAGCGCCACTCGGAGGTGACGGATCGGCGGAACGCGGCGCGGCAGAATGAAATGCATTTGGCCCCCTCCAGGACGATTTCATTCCATATTCCCACATGTACACGGACCCAAGATCTATAGTTACACTTCAGCGTCGCTCCCGGGAGAAAACTGCCATCTGCAACATTTATTTCCTGCATTATTGCTCGGCGCTGGAGGGCAAACGTCTGCACGGCGCCGCGACATCCCAATATCCATAACATAACACGCCTGCAGCGCCGAGGCACGCCACGCCATCAACACGCCGCAATACGAGCCCGACACTCTGCCATTTTCTGTCCTTCATGCTTCAGCTACATCTCTAAACGGATTCCTGTATCCCCAACGACACGAGCGGCTGCGGGGAATTCAATCCGTCATCCGATTGGTTTCTCAGTGGAAGTATTCATGAAATAATCTAGTAAAATATATTACATTTATTGATTTGCTAAACCGATTAAAAATAAAAAACATCACGGGCAGTGGGTCAGTCTCAGGATCATCCCATGAACACACAAGGTAAGTGGGCATGTCTCATAGGGAAACTACCTGGAGAACCCTAACCTTAGGCGAATACCTATGCCAAATCCTAACCTTAATCCTAGTGGGTGTGTCTTGTAGGAAAACAACCCCTTATAACCATAACCTTAACCCTAGTGGACGTGTCTTGTAGGGGAACACCCTCTCCAAACCCAAACCTTAACCATAGTGACTTGTAGGAAAACAACTCTGAAAACCCTTACCTTAACCATAGTGGGCGTGTCTCATAGGAAAACAACCCATAGAACCACAAATCCATAGTGGGCAATTTTTGTAGGGGAACACCCTCTCCAAACCTTAACCTTAACCATAGTGACTTGTAGGAAAAATACTCCGAGAACCCTTACCTCAACCATAGTGGGCATGTCTTGTAGGTAAACACCTCCTCCAAACCTTAACCTTAACCCTAACCCTAGTGGGCGTATCTTGTAATGAAACACACCCTCAGAATCTCACCTTAAGCCTAGTGGGTGTGTCTTGTAGGGCATCACCCACTCCCAACCTTAACTTTAACACTAGTGGACGTGTCTTTTAGGGGAATACCAACTCCAAACCCAAACCTTAACCCTAGTGGGCGTCCCACCTGAACTGGGATGCCTTCAGAAGGTCGATGAGCTCTTTGGAGGTCCTGTCTCCAGCTGATGCATTCTGGGTAATGAGATTCGATCCATCACCGAAGCAACTTCTTTAACGGGAGCCCGAACCTCGCTGCTCCTCATTCAGAACGTGAGGATCACCTGCATCCCAAAAAAATGCTGATGCTCGAGGGTCCTGATGAGAGACAGGCTTCGGTTCGGAGACATGAAATAAAAAAGGGAAACGAAATGAGGAACAAAGACACTCTGACAGCAGGCATTAAAAATTAAGACGACGGACGGATTCTGAGCGAAAATGACAAAATTTCCAGACTGTGTTTGATGAAGAGGTCTGGAAATCAATGTGACAACGTGTAAATATTAAGAGGGTAAACAAGGTACGGCTTTTTAATAATTCAGAGTGGAGGAGGGCTCGAGTTCCGTCTTCACTCCCGAGGAACACAAAGTGTCGTCTCCAGAGAATCCTGCAGGAGTCGACGATCTAAAAGCACTTTAGACCGGAGATTTTTTTTGTACGTACTGTAAACAAGACACGATCATTTACATAAATGATTAACACATTAACACACGATGATTAAAACCCAATAATATACAAACTTAAAAAACTTTATATAATTGGACATTTGGCCGAATCATTTGAAGGCATAGTCTTGCAGTGAAGAGAAGGGACTTCCCCAAGAATCCATTTCCAAAAAATCTGAAACTCGGCCTTCGAACTTTCACTCTGGTAATATCTTTAGAGAACCACAGATTAGTCGGGAGGGAGGGCACTCTCAAAGGGACTTGTAACCTAAACAATTTTACATACATATTTTAACATCTTTTTTTTTGCATGTCCTCCCTGTGCTCCGAGAGCTGAGCTCATCTACAGCCCCTCCCACTAACGGGATCAATGATATACAGCTTTGGGATTTGGACGAATCATTTGAAGGCATAGTCTTGCAGTAAAGAGAAGGGACTTCCCCAAGAATCAATTTCCAATCAGTGATTCATTTCTAAGCTGTAGATCATCGATCCAGTTAGTGGGCGGGGCCACAGATGATCTCAGCTCTCAGTGCACAGGGAGGACATGCAAAAAAATAGATATGTTAAATTATAAAATATACATAAAATATAAATATAAAATTGTTAAGGTTACAAATCCCTTTAGAGAACCAAAGATCAGGCGGTAGGGCGCTCTTGAAGCTCGAAGGCCGAATTTCCAATTCCCCTCTGCCGTCTCGAACCCGGATGTGCGGAGCCACAGATCCTCACTGAGGGCACATTGACCTTCCATCCCGCTCGGCTCATATTTGCCTAATAAAGCTGCGTCACGGCGCGTGGTATGAATGCGCCGGGTCAAAAGGCCGGCGGTAAGCATGTGCCGCCGTCTTCCAGCTCCAAATCCACCCAGGAGATGGTGCCGTAATGAGGCCCGGCCCGTGGATGAATCACGGCTTCTTTAAGGCGGCAGAATGGGGAGGAAAGACGAATGCGCCGGTCGCGAGGGTACTCTCGGCGTATTCTCTGCCGGGAGCTGGCCCTAATGATGGGAGATTGTATACTCATTGTTCTTTGGCAGACGGAGGTCGGGGGACCACCCGAGGGGACTGGACCGAGATCACAAAAGCCAGACTGGCAGATCAGACCTCAGCCACTTCAGAGCACTACAGGACGGTGTGCCGATGCAGGGATATTGAAATGTGGGCTGTAATAAAAGCAAACCAGGCCGGCATTACGAACGGGAACCTATCTGTGGATAATGGACTCCCCGTGTGCAGAGCCACGGACGCCTTTGTTTAGCTCCAGATGAATAGTAATGGGACATGTCCATCAGTGCAACCCTAAAGCCGAGAGTGAGGCTTTCTCCCTGCCGTGTGCTTTTATAGAGCGTTGGAGTGACTGACATTTCCCTTTATGTTCGCGTGGAGGAGTGTGAAGTTTCCCTTTGTTATGGAGGATGAAAAGATGTAGGATATTCACCCTTCTGTGAAGTTGTATGACAGTCTGGAATCCATTAAGCCTCATCCTTTGTGGAAACGTGGCAGCAAATTGGTGTCGGGGCAAACGTAATGGACACCGACGACCTTAAAGTGTTTAACGTCTGTATTAAATCTGTATTAAAACATCCACAGAGGCTCCGCGATTGGTTACGCCACGGCGATGGGGACGAGCATAAAAGGAAAGAGCGACGAAAATCCAAACGCTTTTAGTAAACAAACAAATTGACGCTTCGTTTCTGCATTTATAATCTCCATCTCGTCAGATCCACCACCTTAACGATGGGGGTTGCCGTTCTTTGGTTCCATTCTGTAGCCCATATGTACTCTGTTCTTTGGTCAGGACCATGGACAGAGTGACACTGAGGTGGTGGTAGTGCATCCACCTAGTGGACAATCAGAGCCGGTAGGTTCCCTGTTATTCATCCTCAAATCCTCCATGAGTGATACAGGACGCCGCAGACAGGATGATGGTGGAGGGACACTAAGACACCACCACCATGCCAGTACCACTGCAGTACTGAGGATCATCCACCACCCTAATGATACCTGCTCTGTGACAGTCCTGAGGATGTAGAGAACCATCTTCATTGTGAGTGGAACCGGAATGAAGGTCCATGAGGTGGACATAAGGTGGTTTTCAGTGGACATGGCACGAGTTCTGTGCATTCCGAGGATTATGGGTCCATGAGGTAATGAGCGGCAGGTCCATGTTCCTCAGACGAGGCGTGCGGTATGCACATGGCGCCGTCGGTGGCCACCAGAGGTCATTAGTGAGCGGGAGTTCACCCTAAGGAGTGCAGCCTAATGAAGCTTCAGATGAATCACCGAGTCTCCAAGGTGCCAGAATGTTCTCCTCATTACAGTCCAATAATCAAGTTCTAAAAGCCTCCACGCGGAACCTCGCCGAACGTCCTCAGAGCTACCTGTGGAACGTCCGTGGTTCTAACGCCCACGCGTTAAAATACTGTGCATTCTGAACTAAATGAGTATAAACAGCCACCTAAAATTAAACGGTCTGCACGTCCTTCCTTTAACGATGCAAACAATGTTACACACTGGAGATGAAACCAACAGTAAATATTCATTATTATCTTTTAAAATAATATTTTAATCAAATACAATATATTATTTAATAGTTTATAATATTGTATATATTTCATGGTATTTTCAATATTTTTATTAATTATAATTATTTTTATTTAAACATTCAGAATAGCAGGGTGAGCTCCGACGCGTTGGCGCTTTAAAGCGACGTAAATTATTTAACAGAAAATAAAAAAAACAAAACAGTTTAACAGTCACGTGAGATTGTAACGCGAGATTGTAACGCGAGACTGTAACGCGCGCTCGCTTATTTACGGATTTTGCACTGAAGGGTTAACAGTTTCCTGCTGAGTGACGACAATAAAATTAATATGATTTCAATCATCAATAAAAAACACAAACAGCGTTACGACTTTGTGTTCTTCATCCAATAGCTGTTCACATACACACACACACACACACACACACACACCATTACAACTCACCACCACATTCGTTTGAATACAGCGCTGGGAATCATCCACCACCCACACAACCCCTGATGGACTACAAACTGTAAGTGTAGAACTACAAAAGGCATCTGTATTATATAATGAGATATAACGAGGATTCTGTCGAGTAACGAACGGCATCCGGAACACTTCAGCCGCAGGAGTTTGATTATGGGTTTAGAGACGGAGGTTCTATTCAGTCGGGTTCATTGTTCTGAAGGTTCAGGCGGTCGACCTCGAGATGCCATGATGCTCAAAGGCCTGGCGTCATGGCGACCTGATGTACGTGTGGAGTCGGCGCTGCGCAGAACTCACTGCAAACCAAACGTTTAAAAACGAGCAAATAAACCTGATTGAGTTCTTTAAAGAACAAGGACAGAACCCTGCAGACACCACGGAACCTTCAGGTGAAGTGATCTGCACAGTGTCCATGTCACGTGTGTGTGTGTGTGTGTGTGTGTGTGTGTGGTCTTACTGGAGAGCGGGAGGAGAACCATAGAACCTCCATCTGCTCCTTTTCACATGTACCATCTCCCAGAATAACCGGACCTATCCCGGCACCGCTCCCACACTAATTGAACTGCTGGTTTAAACTGGGAGATTAAAAGATCGGCCCTTGGATCGGCTGGCTCGTCAGCCCCGGCCCTCATCGGATTTTTTAATGCACAGCTGGTTTAAAGGAGAACCTCCCGCTCCCTCCGCTTCTAATCTGGAACCCTTCAAAGTGGCAGGGATTCTTCAGAGGTTGCTTGATCCATCGCACCGCTAACATCGCCCTCCAGGTGGCACATGGTCCGGGCTTCCTGGCTTTTGAGTAAAAGCCAGCGCTCTCCTCTGCAAGGCTGCCATTTCAAAGGGTCCGCATTCCCGTAAGATCATCGGTTCCCTCGGACGCACGGCCGGTCGGTGGTTCGGGGCGTGTCCCGAACTCGGCTGAGTGCTCATTGACGTCGCGTTGCCAGGACGCTGTGATCCCAAACCGACTCAGCCTCGAAAAACTTAATTACGGTCCTTCGTTAGCTCGGGCCGGAGTGCGGATCGTCAGTGATGTCTCTTGTCCAAGTCCTCGCTCTTCACATACGAGCCATCCGTCCATCCGGCTGCAACGTCCCGAACGTGAAAAACCTGGACATGGCAACCCGGTTCAATGGCATCTTCTAAAACTACAGTTCTGAGGTCTGAACCTCTGAGAACATGACTGTGCAGCTCTGCAGATATGTTCCAGGTTGGAATCCCAATCTGGGTGGAGTTTGCATGCTCCCCCCGTGTCCGTGTGGGTTTCCTCCGGGTTCCTCCCACAGTCCAAAAACATGTAACCAACAACAGCTACAAACATGTACCAGATTTATATTAAAAAAGAACAATACAGAACCTCAGAGATACAGAGTACTAATACTCACAGTGACAGCCATGTACAATAAATACTTAATAATACTCAGTGATAATTATGATCTGGTACTCAGTGATATCAGTACACAGATAATCAGTTATACTCTGGTACTCAGTAATACTCAGATCAGATACTCAGTAACACTCAGATACTCTGTAATACTCACAGTGACAGCCATGTACAACAATACTTATGATAATCAGTGATAATTATACTCCGGTACTCAGTGATATCAGTACTCAGATACTCAGTAATACTCAGATACTCTGTAATACTCTGGTACTCAGTAATACTTTGATACTCAGTAACACTCAGATACTCAGTAATACTCAGATACTCTGTAATACTCATATACTCAGTAATACTCTGGTACTCAGTAATACTCATATACTAAGTAATACTCATATACTCAGTAATACTCTGGTACTCAGTAATACTCTGGTACTCAGTAATACTCATATACTCAGTAATACTCTGATACTCAGTAATACTCATATACTCAGTAATACTCTGGTACTCAGTAATACTCTGGTACTCAGTAATACTCTGATACTCAGTAATACTCTGATACTCAGTAATACTTTAGTACTCTGTAAACTTGCTCATGTTAATGACACTCACCACCTCCCATCAGAAGCTGCAGGTTTCAGCGTTAATTCTCTGTAATTAATTCTCTGTAATTAATTCTCTGTAATCAACTTCAAAGCAGCAGCAGCTCCAACAAACAGCATGATCAACAAACTCACTTCCTCACAGACCTGCACTCCCACACACTTTACTCCTGAGCGCCACCTACAGACCAGGAGTATCACATACACCCTATTAATCTGCCTCTATACCCAACTGTAGGGAGGTTTACATTTCTCTGGTTATCTAACTGTGTGTGTGTGTGTGTGTGTGTGTGTGTGTGTGTGTAAGAAACACTGACAAACCCACACACACACAAAAATTTTTTGACTTGGAGTAATTTAGTATCTATAATTCATACATTTACATTGAGTCCAGCTCTGTGTCAGGCAACCAACACCCAACAGGGGAGAACATGCAAAACTCCCAATGAGAACCAGGTCCCGCTTGCTGTATAGTGAGTCCTATCCCCTCAGTCATTAAATAATGAATAATTTAGTGAATACATTCAGTATTTACATTCAGACATATCAGACATTTAAACGTGTCCCCCTCCCAGTTCTCTGTCCTCCCTTAGCCTTTAAGCTCCGCCTCCTGTAGAACGTGTCCATTCTTATTGACTCAATCAACATTAAAAATTCACCTGAGGGTTTGCGTCTCTCAGTCCTGTGATTGTGGGATGAATAAGACATGAGGTTGCGTCTGCAGGTTGATGAACTGCGGCCACACTCACACCCCGCCCCCCCCCCGCCCCCCCGTCCCCACCCCCCCGATAAAGCCATTAATTCAAAGGCGCGAGAGACATCGGTCCACCAACCGGCGCAGCGCTGAGAGGACAGAGTCCCGGGTGCTGACTCCACAGCGCCACCTCTTCACTCATGACCTGAACTATTTAGTTTAATTGTCCGGTTGTTTCATCATCAGGTCCGAGGTCTCAACTTCCAATAAACACGCCAGACCATGCTGCTGCACACTGAGGTGATGTCACTGGACTGACAGCCAATCAGCAGGGGTTTTGTAGCAGTCGCGTGATGAGTGGATTGCTTGACTATTTAAAGAACGTTTTATACAAACCTTAAAAACGCAAACGTTAAATAAAATATTTTATTTACACTTCTGGGCCACACGGTGGCGTAGAGTTTAGCATGTTCTCCTCTCAGAGCTGGGGATCCGGGCTTGAATCGGGATCTGGGTGAAGTGTCCATGTTCTCCCCATGTCCTCCAGGTTCTCCGGGTTTGCTCCCACAGGCCAAAAACATCGATTAAAGGTGATTGGTATGCACTAAATTGCCCCTATATATCATGTAATTGTGTAAGTGAGTGTGTGCCCAGTAATGGATTGCCCCCATGTCCTGGGTGTATCTGCCCAGCTCCCGAAATGTTCTCTCCTGGATGAGCATGGGCAACCCCATTCCACCCCCCCCCCCCCCGCGACCCTAATGGAGCATAAAGCGGAAGATAATAGATAAGTTATTATAATGAGATATATAATCATTCATTCATCCATTATCTCCCGCTTTATCCTATATTAGGGTTGGGGGGGGGGGGGGGTTCCCCATGTCCATCCAGGAGAAAACGTTTCAGGCGCTGGGCAGATACACTCAGGACAGGTCGCCAATCCATCACTGGGCACACACTTATTCACTCACACACACACTCTATATGGGGCAATTTGGAGAACTCAATTGACTTGATCCATGTTTTTGGACTGTGGGAGGAAACCGGAGAACCCGGAGGAAACCCACGGGGACACGGGGTGAACCTGGAAACTCCACCCAGATGGGAATTCGAACCTAGCGCTGAGAGGAGAACGTGCTAAACCACTAAGCCACCGTGCCGTCCTATATATAATAATAATAATAATATTAATATACTGAATGCTGATTAATCTTCTTGTTTCACCTTTAATCGCCTTATATTTATTAAAAGGTGAGCGGCAGAGCGTTCCGAGGCGTGGGTCCCGGCCTGTGAGGCCTGTCGTCGTGACTACAGGTTCTTTTAAGTCTGTGTGTTATTCGTTTTTTGATATGAAGTGATTTCTATAGTATTTTCCGTGAGGACGCTGCGTTTATAAGCTCCAGCAGCTGGCCCCCGGTGCGAGAGCTGAACGCTCGCTGCCACAAACCGGCGCCGTCCAATCCATCACGTGGGGCTCGGGCGGCGGCGAGTGGAAACTGGCAGGCCGCGTCGGGACGACTCAATAGCGCCCGTCCTGCGCGTTGACATTCTGCTTAAAGGACAACGTGTTCAATCACTTCATGCAAATAGCACGGGGCCCCCCCGCCGCCCCGCCGGGGCCGGACGTGACGGACCCAGATTTATGGCTCCGTTTTATCCGTCGACCCCGATTCAGCTCACGCACGCCGACGGGAAGCTCCGCCCACCGCGCAAATCCACTCCGAACGGAGGTAATGCCTCACAAAGGTCACCGCTTCACGTGGAACCTGAAGAAGAGAACCCGTCGACAGGTCGTCACTTTATTAAAGTCACCTCCTCATCTCCAGCCTGAGGGCCCATTATTAAACACGCAGCTCCAGTTACGCCCCTTAAATCGGATTGGCTGAGCCAATGACATCATTAACAATAACACAGACCTCTGAGGGCTTCACATTCGTATCAATGCGTGAAATACAATACATTATTATAAATCATAAAACACAGGCCTAGTGTTTGGCATGTTATCCTCTCAGCACTAGGGAGTCCCGGTTCGTATCCCAATCTGGGTGGAGTTTCCATGTCCTCCCCGTGTCTGCGTGGGTGTCCTACGGGTTCTCTGGTTTCCTCCCACAGTCCAAAAACATGGATCAAGGTCAATTGAATTCTCCAAATTGCCCCATATAGAGTGTGTTTGTGTGAGTGTGTGTCCAGTGATAGTTTGCCCCCCTGTCCTGGGTGTATCTGCCCAGCGCCTGAAACGTTCTCCCCCCCCATGACCCTAGTATAGGATAAAGCGGAAGATAATAGATGGATAGATAAACGGTGATCAGCACTAAACCTGTTACACTGTTTTTTTTTTTTATACCCTGTGTTCTGTGATTCGGCCAAAAGAGGGCAGTGTTTGTTAGTTAGAGAAACCGTAATCCTGTAATTCAGCAATCAGCATTTATTTTAAAAACCAGACTAGATTAGGACGTGGAAGGGCAGATTATTAACAAATATGTTTAAGCATTTATTAATTAAAATTGTTTTTTATTATAGTATTTGTACGTATTTAATTAAAGGAATAAGACACTCGAGGTTGTGTATTATTGTGAAAAACACAATGCTGTACTCTGCTACACATCACTACATATTTTTCAGAATAAAGCCACGCCCCCGCGTACCGTATCGCTTTAATAAATCAGCTCTGTAAATGCAGAGTGTAGTCCACCGCGTTCGCTCTACTCTAATTAATTTAATTAACACTCTCATTGAAACGACCGTACGAAGAACACGTGTATAGATTTAATTTATTTACAGCTTCAGATAAACGTTTGGTATAAAACTGACATCACACTGCGGCGACCTTAAGAACCGTAATGATATATAAACTCCTCCCACTCGGTAATTCTTGGTACGTAGACTGTTTGCGGTGTTCACAGCTACCTCTCTGTATTTGCACGTTGAGCGCCGACGCGGGACTCGTTTACGAGACGAGCGAGTCCAGTTCACTAAATCCAGCGGCTAATTACTCATAAATGAGTCGAGCTCAGCAGCCCCGCCCGCCCCGCGACCGGAGTTCTGCAGTTTGTTTGATTATTAGTTTGCGGGGCCCCCGGGGGAGTCCCGGCAGCGGCAGGCTCCATTAGCCTCGCCGGCGCTCAACTCTTAGCAATATGAAGCCTCAGCGACGACGGAAAGAAAACACGCCGTGCACAAAAGTTGGCCGCTCTATTATCACACCCCCCCCCCCCCCGTCCACGACGGGGGCGCCGGCGAGAGGAGGCCCTGGTGGAACACTACGGATAATGACATGACACGAATCGGAGCGTTACAGCCGCCTCGCACGCTTAAATCACGCCGAGCCGATCAACGGCCTTCGCATCATTACTCTGCGTTCTGATTGGTGAGCAACACGGAGTGCGATGCACCGGTTCTCCGGAATCCGCCGTCGCAGCGGAACCGGAGGAAATTGACTGACACAAGACGGAACCGCGAGGAACCGTGAGGAGGGGTGTCGGCCAATTCGGAGCGTTCCATTGCGGATGGCGGGGGGGTCACTTCATCATGGCGACCAGCCCAAGAAGGTTGGGCTGGGGGGGGGGGGGGGGTTCCTTTGTGTGTAGTTTTGCAAGTTCTCCCCCATGTGTCAATGGACTGGCTTAAGCTGTATTTTATCTATAGGTGCCGGGATAGGCTGGTCTACTGTGAGCCTAAATTCGGTACATCCCATTAGAAGCAGTGTAAGAAATGGTACGTTCCACACATTCTAATTTAAAAATGGTACATGCCACAAAGAACCAATTTATAAAATAATCTATATTATAAAACGTCTAGTTTCGTTTCTTAAATCTGATTGGCTGAGCCGTTGGTCCAGCTGTGACATCATAAACAGTATCACACTCCTCTGAGCGTGTACATTCGTATCAATGCGTGATATACAATACATTATTTTTAATAAACTGTGCTTTGTAATTTGCCACTAGAGGGCAGTGTTTAATCATTAGAGAAACGGGATTCTGTTACTCAGCGATCAGCGTTCACTTTAAAAAACTTATTAAGACTTATTACAGATTATTACGCCTCGGTATTAATAACACCTCATTATGGGATTTATTCCCCATAATGCCACGCCCTCTCGTACCGTATTGCGTTACGGTACACCGCGTGATTTTAAAGTTTTAAAGTGCGCGACGGCGCTGTGCTGACGGACGCCTGACCCTACAGCGGTCCAAAATGTATTACATCTGCGTGTGGGATTTGAACTGGCGACCTTCTGCTTCGCGTTCTTGTGCCGAATCTCTGATTACGGATTCATTAAAACGACGCGGTAAACAGTCGTGCTGTAGCCGCGCCGACAGCTGCGCCGCTCCACCGGGACCGCGGCGCCGCCGACCCTCCACCCAGCGACCGCCGTGATTTCGTTTTTGGACGGAATCTAATTTTAACAGAACGTCCGTGAGGCGCAGCAGAAGCGCGAGGTCCCCACACGTCCCCTCGGCGGATCGGAGCACCGCTGCTGTGATAATGGAGGAAACCCAGAGTGTGGACAGATGCCATGTGACCCCGCAGGCCCCGGGCCCCGCCCCAACGCTCGGCGCTCAGGTGTTAATTTATGCTGCGACACCACGTTCCCCACCGGACGGCTCGGCGCCGGAACGCAGGGCACTCCGCAGGACAGATAAATAACAGCCTACCTCCACACTGAACACACACACACACACACACAAACACACACACACACAGACACACACACACAGAGACAGACACACACACAGACACACACACACAGACAGACACACACACACACACACAGACAGACAGACACAGGCAGACACAAAGACAGACACACACACACACACACACACACAGACAGACACACACAGACAGACAGACAGACACACACACACACACACACAGACAGACACACACAGACAGACAGACACACACACACACACGTAACACTCAACACAGACATACACACAACACATAATTTATTAATTAATTATATCACGCTGAAGATGAAAACAAACATGAGACGTTTTAGAGACGTTGAGCGTTTAGAGCCCCCCCCCACAACGCGCAGGCTCCGCCCACCAGCCCCCCCCCGTTTCCGAGCGTCTTAGCGTCCTCCGGCTGCAGAAGGCCACGCGCCGCCGTCGGCCGCAGAGATGAGAGTCAGCTCTGATTTAGCTGACGCGACGCCTTTCCCTCGGCTCACCTTGACCGAACAGCGGTGTCCAGCCGGCCGTCCATTTCCCCTGAAGGACACGCCGACTTGGCGGCGATTCAGGCCTCAATCGTATTAAAGGGTGGAGGGTGACTTCAGAGTGAGCTGCACCCATTCCTGAGGTCACAGCGGCTCCGAAAGCTTCCATTCAACTCTCAACACTGTAGGGCCTCTGTGGGGCCTCTGTGGGGCCAATGTGGGGTCACTGTAGGGTCTCTGTGGGGTCACTGTAGCGCCTGTGTGGGGTTACTGTAGGGCCACTGTTGGGTCACTGTAGGGCCTCTGTGGGGCCACTGTGGGGCCACTGTGGGGCCTCTGTGGGGCCACTGTAGGGCCTCTGTGGGGCCACTGTAGGGCCACTGTGGGGTCACTGTAGGGCCTCTGTGGGGCCACTGTAGGGCCACTGTAGGGCCACTGTGGGGTCACTGTAGGGCCACTGTGGGGTCACTGTAGGGCCTCTGTGGGGCCACTGTAGGGCCACTGTGGGGTCACTGTAGGGCCACTGTGGGGTCACTGTAGGGCCTCTGTGGGGCCACTGTAGGGCCACTGTGGGGTCACTGTAGGGCCACTGTGGGGTCACTGTAGGGCCTCTGTAATGATGCAGCGTGGAAAGCCATTGGTGTGATGGGAACGTGGCGGTACCCGCTGTGGCACTTGTTTTTAGGACGGTTAAGTAAAACGGTGGTGGCGCATGCGCCCCTGTTTACCTCGTCTGCTGAACGAAGCTGACGAGACCACGGGGGTTAATTAAAGTCTTAATTGCCGTTATTAAAGCCCCCCCCGCCCGACGCTCTTCCTCTCGCCGAGTTTGCCGAGCTTTGTGTTTCTGGCGGCCCGTTAACAGCTGCAGAGTCGCTCGTCCTCCAGATGTTTCCCTCGAACCGTCAGCGCAAACGGAGGCGCGCCATTTCAACGGCCGGCGTCCTCACCGCCTGACATCCAGCACGCGGGTGGAGCCGGGGGGGCACTCCGGGCACGCACATCTCCGGGCACGCACATCTGCCCCCACACAACAGGCATGGGGTGCAAATCCGGCACGTCCGGGTTACCGTGACACCTGACTGATGGAGACGGAATACGCCATCTGTCTCACCAACAGCAGGAGGACGGATGATCCCCCGGACCCCCAGCTGGGGGCGCCGGCCGATGGTTGGAATGAATCTTCCGCTTAATCTTCTACAAGGGGCGCGAGAGAAGGGGGGCGCTTTGGGGGGTTCCCCATGCCCATCCAGGGGAGAACGTTTGGGGCGCTGGGCAGATAAACCCAGGACAGGACACACACTCAATCACACACACACTCTCTATATGGGGCAATTTGGAGCATTAAATTTACCTTGAATCCACGTTTGTGGACTGTGGGAGGAAACTGGAGAACCCGGGGGAAACCAACAGGGACACCGGGAGAACATGCAAACGTCACCCAGATCGGGATCCGAACCTGGACACCCAGCGCAGAGAGGAGAACATGCAAAACTCTACACTCAGGATGGATTTATGTCAAATAAATAATATAAAAAATAGAAAGAACGGTAGTTCCGTAAGCACGGGGTGGGTGGGAACACTTTGGGGAGGGGCCATAGGTTGTTCCTTTAAGTGAGGGGGGGGGAGTCTGGTGGAGATGAACCTGATCTGGACCCCGTCGACCACCTTAAAGGTGAACAGCCAGTCAGCCACTGTCGTGCTAGAACAGTGAAAAGTGGGGATCGCACAAACGTGGGATCGCACAAACGGGGGGCCCCCCTCGGTTCCACACCCTCGGTTCCACACCCTAGTTTCCAGACCCTCGGTTCCACAGCCTCGGTTCCAGACCCTCGGTTCCAGACCCTCGGCTCCACACCCTCGGTTCCACA
>JAFMOD010000359.1:76395-103791 GCA_019802435.1 Corydoras maculifer
CCAGTGCTGAGAGGAGAACATGCTAAACCACTAAGCCACCGTGACGCCCCGCTGTTTCTTTTAAACGATATACGTAAGAATCCGATGTTTATGATTCCAACGTTTTCTTCTCCCACAATTTTTTCCGCTAGCGACAGTTTTCGGCGGACACGTCCGGCTCGCCGGTAAAACTATTGCTTGTACGCAGCTAAGGAATCGGTCCAACCATTCCCGAGACATTTCCGAGACATTCCCGATTTTCCGAGGCCAAAATTCCTCCGTTCATCTTGCATTACGATGAGTTTGCGATCCCGAAACTCGTCCAATTTACGAGCTACCAGAACCAAATTTGCTGAAGTCGGAGATTCAAATTTGTCGTGGTTCATTTTCGACGAGAGAAATGCGATTTTTAAAACAAACAATTTTTGGCGCCAAGAAAACGTAACTCGCAACGTCAGCGATCTGCGCGACCGATGGCACGTTCCGGTCACTTGCATCACCCTAAACACCTTTTCCCCGCCCACGCCTACTTTTTACAATATTTTTTATGAAATTGGGACTTGGTTCACTGTATCGCTTCAGGTGGAATAAACACGCTGCTCGTTATCATTTGTGCTTTTTAAAATAATTATCTTTAGATAAAGCGGCGAGCCGGCGCGTGTTGAATCATGGAAATGACACGAGATGGACCGGAACGTTTGGTGCGTAATGACTCGCAGCCCGCCGTGACGTTTTATTCAATTATTCACAATAAAAAATAATCACGGCGGAGCCCGCAGTTCAAAACAAGTGAATAAATCACAGATTTAATGCGATTACCGCCACCATCCCGCGCCGTTAGGAGCTCCGATCGCGTGGTAACTCCCTCGGCTCCGGCGGCGGCGGCGGGATCGGAACGACGTTCGGTTTGCGTGACGTTTATTTCAAAATTTATATTGAAAGCTTTATTTTATGAGTTTATTCAGAACGACGTGACAACATCGCGTTAATGACTCTCGAACCCTTAACCTCTGCGTCCAGGAACTTATTTAGTAGAAACTCTGAAGGTCGTTAGTGTGAGTCGTTATTACTGACCCTGCTTCGATCAAACCGATTGGTCCCTGCGCGTCCTGTTAACGACAGGATTAATAAACGATCTGAAGGTGGAGCGCCGCTGCCGTGGCAGGTTCTTGTTGTTCTTCGTGTTCTCATTGCATTTTCTTCCGTTTTTCTCAGGTTAGGCTCCTCCCCTTTAGATCCTGCCACACATGGTGCACCACCACCACCACGTTCAGTGGTCTGTCCCATCAGCGGTCTGTTCGTTAGCGGTCCGTTCCGTCAGCGATCCGTTTCCTCAGCGGTTAGTTCGTCAGCAGTCCATTCCCTCAGCAGTCCGTTCCGTCAGCGGTCCGTTTCCTCAGCGGTCAGTTCGTCAGCAGTCCATTCAGTCAGCGGTCCGTTCCGTCAGCGGTCNTCAGCGGTCCGTTCCGTCAGCGGTCCGTTCCGTCAGCGGTCCGTTTCCTCAGCGGTCAGTTCGTCAGCAGTCCATTCAGTCAGCGGTCCGTTCCGTCAGCGGTCCGTTTCCTCAGCGGTCCGTTTCCTCAGCGGTCAGTTCGTCAGCAGTCCATTCCCTCAGCAGTCCGTTCCGTCAGCGGTCCGTTTCCTCAGCGGTCAGTTCGTCAGCAGTCCGTTGCCTCAGCGGTCCGTCCTGTCAGCAGTCCGTTCCCTCAGCAGTCCATCCCGTCAGCGGTCCGTTTCCTCAGCGGTCAGTTCGTCAGCAGTCCGTTGCCTCAGCGGTCCGTCCTGTCAGCGGTCCGTCCCGTCAGCGGTCCATTTCCTCAGCCGTCCATCCCGTCAGCCGTCCATCCCGTCAGCGGTCCGTTCCGACAGATTTCCAGGTTCTGGTGTTCTTAACGGAGGTGTGTGTTTAACGGATCCTCACGTGTAATTCTGGATCTGAAATCTTATTACGGCTTTTATTATTAAAGGAAACGGGAGGGGGCGAGCGAACGAGAGAGAGAGAGAGTCTGAAAAGTTGGACATTAATTGGTTCTTGGCGGACTGGCGGTGTGATTAAGAGGAGAACCTCATTGTGTCGACGCTCGGACGTAATTAGCAATCAAAATTCAGGCTTTTGTGGAGTTTTATTCTCCTCTCTCTCTCTCTCTCGCTCGCCCCACGCACGTCTCCCACCTCCTACTGATACGTCAATCTCCGCTCGGTTCCCCGGAGCCAGATAACGCCTCGCCAGGACGTTTAACTCCACGCTGCGGAACGTGGACACCGCATTTCCATTAAAGAACGCGCCATCGGGGGGAGCCAGAGACCCCGAGCATGAGGAGGATTTCTCATGGATACGTCCTGTACAATGGTTCCTGTGGAGGTCTGGGTCTCTGTGTATCAGCCCGTGCTACGTACCGAGAACCAAAGACCACCCAATCACATCTACAGTGTGGTTTTGCATGTTCTCCCCATCGCTCCAAACACTTGACCGTAAAGAGGCGTGATGTGTGTTCCGCTGTCCCGTTTTAGACGGTACGAGTTCTGTACCGTTGGAACCTTAAAGAACGCACTCCTACAGAGTCCTACAGTGTGGATTTGCATGTTCTCCCCATCACTCGAAACACTTGACCGTGCAAGAGGCGTCCCGTCTTCCGCTGTCCCGTCTTAGAGGGTACGAGTTCTGTACCATTGAAACCCCGGAGAACGTTGCCCTCGCGTGAACCTCATCAACCTTCTTGAACCGGTCAGACATGGTCCTACAGTGTGGATTTGCATGTTCTCCCCATCGCTCCGGTACAAGTTCTGTACCGTTGGAACCCTGGAGAACCCTGCCCTCGCGTGAACCTCATCAACCCAATGGCAGGAAGCCATTTGCAGGCGCGTGTTCGGGGTGCTGCATCCTGCCTCGTTCCTCGAAGCGGCGGGAGGAGGCGGCTCTCAGACGCATTACGGATTTGCGGCGGCGGATCCGGCGAGCCGAGCGTAATCCTTTGTTGTGGGGCTCGGGCGGAGCGCCGTGTGTAGGTGAGACATTTCAAAGCCTCTTTGCCTCGTCTAATTGCCTGCTGGGTAACGAAGTATTGTCATTTCCTGCTGAACTGAGGAGGATCGCGAGGCGAGCTCGCCGCGCCGCCGCTCTGACGCCGGGGCGCCGCGCCGGATCCTCCACGAGCCTTTAAGTACTGATTATGTTCCGCACGTCGCCCTCTCCCGCGGCCCGCTCGGCGGTGTGGGATTAAACCCCGGAAACGTTAATAGTGATCCATAATCCACCACCCGGAACTCCAGAGCCGGCCGGACGCGGATGACGAGCGTTAAACGCCGCCCGGTGAACCGGTGCGGGCGCGGAGGTCAGGGTGGCTCTGTGTTCAGGGTTCTATTTTTAGCTCCATTGCCGAAACGCCCAATTGGGTTTTTGGCAGAGAAACGAGCAACCCGACCGCCGGACACGTAACGAGCTCTGAAGGTCAGGCGTCGATTAACGGTCAGTGTTCCGATGTTAAACGCCCTCGCACCACGGACATGGAACCGTCAGCTTGCNAATTTGGAGACTTTAATTGACCTTTAATCCATGTTTTTAGACTAGGAGGAAACCGGAGAACCCGGAGAAAACCCATGCGGACACGGGGTGTCATTCATTTATTCATTCATTCATTATCTTCCGCTTATCCTCTATTAGGGTCGCGGTGGGGTTCCCCATGCCCATCCAGGGGAGAACGTCTCGGGCGCTGGGCAGATAGACCCAGGACAGGGCGCCAATCTGTCGCTGGGCACACACTCACTCACACACACACTCTAAATTGGGCAATTTTGAGAATTCAATTAACTTGTTCCATGTTTTTGGACTGTGGGAGGAAACCGGAGAACCCGGAGGAAACCCACGCAGACACGGGGAGAACATGGAAACTCCACCCAGATGGGGATTCGAACCGGGAATCCCTAGCGCTGAGAGGCGAACGTGCCAAACCACTAAGCCACCGTGCCGGCCTAATATATATTAAATTTATTTATTTACGTTCACATTATTGAGTTAATTATACCCCACACGGGGTGTCAGATTATTAAAAACACAACCTGGGCAGCAACTCCAGGCTTTTACCACACACACACACACACACACACACACACACACATAAACACAAAGTACACTTTTTTCACATTCTGGAATTAATTTGGAGCAAATCAGCCAAAATCAAAGATAAACCCTTTAACTCAAATATAAACACTTTAACTCAAATACAAACCTCTGTCACTCAAGTATAAACCTCTGTAACTCAAATATAAACCTCTATAATTCAAATATAAACCATTTAACTCAAATATAAACCCTTTAACTCAAATATAAACCTCTGTAACTCAAATATAAACCTCTTTAACTCAAATATAAACCCTTTAACTCAAATATAAACCTCTTTAACTCAAATATAAACCTCTGTAACGCAAATATAAACCTCTAACTCAAATATAAACCCTTTAACTCAAATATAAACCTCTTTATTTCAAATATAAACCTCTGTAACTCAAATATAAACCCTTTAACTCAAATATAAACCTCTTTAACTCAAATATAAACCCTCTAACTCAAATATAAACCTCTGTAACGCAAATATAAACCTCTAACTCAAATATAAACCCTTTAACTCAAATATAAACCTCTTTATTTCAAATATAAACCTCTAACTCAAATATAAACCCTTTAACTCAAATATAAACCTCTTTATTTCAAATATAAACCTCTGTAACTCAAATATAAACCCTTTAACTCAAATATAAACCCTTTAACTCAAATATAAACCCTTTAACTCAAATATAAACCTCTAACTCAAATATAAACTCTGTACCTCAAAGCGGAGCAGCTTAAATATCTTAGAGGAATATAAATGTGAGGTTTAATAAGCAGAACGTTCCCTCTCTCAGATCAAAGCTTCAGACTTGTTTTAAAGTGAAGAGTGGAACTTTTATTTAAAGGTCGGCGGAACATTAACGGATTAAACGATGGCCCTGCGTGGAGGGGTTAACGAACGTTTGATCTGCGATGTAGATGAAGGTTGTTACAGTACGTCCTGAACGGCGGCCAATCCTCAGAGCCAATCGGACGCGAGAGGGGAGCGCGGCTGCCGTGCGAGAGCCGGGTCGGGCCATAGCTTATTCACAGCCACAGTGACTCCATCGGCATGAAGTCTAATCCCACAATGCACCGCTGTTGGAGTGAACCCTGACTGTCGACATTACGCTCGTCTCTGATGTGGCTCCAATAAAACCAGCAGCGTAGAAAGGGATTTGCATTCCAATTACCTTATATGTGTGTGCGGTGGGGGGTGGGGCATCGGGGGGGGGGTGTCTTTGAAAGTCATCCAGTGTGCGAGGCGTACGACTCCGAGCGAAGAAAGGCAGAAATGAGGATGAGGTTTCCCGGCGCTCTCTCTGCTCCTCTTTTATTTGGGGAGTCGCTGGCGCGTCGCCGACATGAAACTTATTTCCATTCAAAGCGTCGGCGTTGGCAGAGTCGCTTATACGCCCGCCGTACGGCGTCGCCTTCCACGATCTGAGCTCCGTGTTTTACCACAGCTCTCAAAAAAGAGATCAACACCTTCACCGCAGAGACCTACGTCACAGTTTAACATGGGTTCTGTAAAAAAAACTATAAAACCTCTGTACGATAAACCTCTGTACCTTAAAGATAAACCTCTGTAACTCAAATATAAACCCAGAAACTTAAACATAAACCTCTGTAACTCAAAGATAAACCCAGAAACTCAAATATAAACCCTTAAACTCAAAGATAAACCTCTGTAACTCAAATATAAACCTCTGTTACTCAAATATAAACCCAGAAACTTAAAAATAAACCTCTGTAACTCAAATATAAACCCTTAAACTCAAAGATAAACCTCTGTAACTCAAATATAAACCACTAACTCAAATATAAACCTCTTAAACTCAGAGATAAACCTCTGTAACTCAAATATAAACCTCTGTTACTCAAATATAAACCCAGAAACTTAAAAATAAACCTCTGTAACTCAAATATAAACCCTTAAACTCAAAGATAAACCTCTGTAACTCAAATATAAACCACTAACTCAAATATAAACCTCTTTAACTCAGAGATAAACCTCTGTAACTCAAATATAAACCCTGTAACGCAAGTATAAACCTCTGTAACTCAAATAGAAACCTCTGTAACTCAAATAGAAACCTCTGTAACTCAAATAGAAACCTCTGTAACTCAAGTATAAATCTCTTTAACTCAAATTATAAACCTCTAACTCAAATATAAACCTCTTTAACTCAGAGATAAACCTCTGTAACTCAAATATAAACCTCTGTAAACCGTTGCCATAAAGTTTCCAGATTGATTGAAACAAAGCAGACCCCTTTAATATAAAGAGAAACCATCTGTCAGACGGCGAGCGGTCGATTCCCCGTCGCCGTGCGGATGAAGCCGCGTCCCTTTTAGCCCCGCGATCTGCAGAAGAGCGCGTCGAGTGGCGCGCCGCTTACACATGCAAAACTCAAAAACACTCGAGCCGGAGTCGAGTCCGGATGAAAGAACCCATACGCGGCATTGTTTGGAGGGTCCGTACGGCGGAACAATTTTTTTCCGCAGGTGTTCCCACTACACGGTGAAGGTTCCACTGACGCGTCACGCACTCAAAGCTCTTCAGACGTGGACGTCCTTCGAGTCCATCAGAGAACGTTCCGTCGTCTTTATTTAAATGGCAGCCTTTGTAGTCGATGCCCGATGTTCGTTTATTTGTTGCATCGTGCTGATTTGGAGGAAACAGAAGCGAACAGAACGGTTAAGGTGCTCTTTTCAGGTGTGACCGGCTTCCTGGAGATCTTCATCCATGGCTCTGCCGACGAAAACACTGGATGGAACCTGAATATTGATTGGACTGGCGGTCCTGCAGGACGCCCCCTAATGGACTCATTTAGTTTTCAGTTGTTAGGGTTTTTTCATTTGTTTAATATCTGGACATGGCTGTCCTACATTGTTGTTGCTGCCCGGCCGCTCAAGGAGGACGAATCCCCCACTGAGTCTCGGTCCTCACAAGGTTTCTTCCTTAAATAACAACATAACAGGGAGTTTTGTCTTGCCGCTGTTGCTTCGACTCGCTCTCTGGAGGTTTAAAGGCTAAAGCTGCTTTGTGACGACGTACTGATGTAAAAAAGCGGAATGAGGGACACAGGAAGGACATGCAGACGTTAAGGAGGAGGAGCTTATGTCATCCGAACATCGGTGATTCTCCGTCGAGTGTCAACGTACTGCACAGCACACCGTGGAACCCGGGTCTGCTTTGGAAGGTGCGGTGGAATGGGTTCCGCCTCAGGACCCTCAGAGGTGAAGTGTCGGAATCCTGGACCGGACTCGACAGCCCAGCAAGGGGGGGGGGGGTGTTGGACTCGGGTTCGGGATGTGATTAAAGCCCCTCTCTGCCGGTCTGATGGCATTCTCCCCGTCGCCATGGCAACCTGGAGGGGATCCACACTCGGTGGGCATCCTTGGGGTCGGACGCATGTGTTGGCATCTCGTATTCTGGATGATGGCAGCAGCTGCAGCGCACAATATCAATGTGAGCGCACATACACACACACACACACACACACACACACACACACACACACACACACACCAGGAGGTGTATTCAGTGGGGTTGAAATGAGCAGTGAGTGGATGGAGCTGCAGTAACTGAGGGAACCACAGAACATGGTGTGAGGAACCAAAAACAGTTCCTCATTATTCTGCTCATCACACTCTCATTCACCTTAAATGCTTTTGGACTGTGTGACCGGAGAACCCGGAGGAAACCCACACAGGCAAAGGCAGAGAACATGCAAACTCCACCCAGATTGTGATTCCAATGCTGGATCGCCAGTGCTGAGAGAAGAACATGCCAACCACCAATCCACCGTGCCACCCCCACACCGGTACAACTGTGTGACATTAACTTTGTGAGAACAGTTTGGGGAAGGCCCTGATCTGACCCGGAGTGGACGCTGCGCCCCAACATCAGTGTATGACCTGATGGGCGGTGCTGCAAAACCTCAGAGGGACGGAACCCGTTTACAGCTGCGAAACGGGGAAACGGAGTAATCATCAGGTCACATGATTCACCGTCACTGGACCAATCAGAGAGGATGAAGCGCCGCTCGGTTTCCGCCGGTTCTCGGGGATCGTTCGCCTGTCGACATGATTGGCCATCTCTGATCCCGCTCACAGTGCGTCACCCTGATATTTGCGGCATGGGAATCATGCGGGCGGCGGCGGCCGGGGGAAACTTTAACCTGCCGAACCGCTGAATTAAACATTAAACAACCGAACCCGAGCGCCAGCCGGTCAGCCATTAAAGATTGATGTGGCTCGCGGGTCGCACCAGGAAACCGAGTCGGGCTCCTCGGAGAACGCCGGCGGGGAAAACGCACCGCCATGGTTCTGATGGAAACCGGGCCGAGGATCAAAACGGAGAAGAGCCGCGAGCTGGGAAGGAGTATGAGGAGAAGATGAGAGGAAGTTCCTCAGATACTCTGAGAAGGATCAAGGAGATTATGAAGCAGCCAATCAGGTCCCAGCATGGGGAACCAGAGGAGAACCCCGAGTTCCTGAACGGGAAGAAGTGTGCTATTCAATAAGAAGTTCTAAAATCACGATCTTCAACCATCATCAATGTGAAGAAGAACTGGAACAAAATTTCGGAGACTGTCTGTGGGATGTTCCTTCATCAAACCAAAGAAGAACCCATCATGTGGTCAGAGCTGGTCTATTCATTATTTCATTCCTCATTTCCAGAAAGACATGAGGACAGAGTCCTGACCTGAACCCCATAGAACTTCTTTGCATAGAGCCAGGCCTTCTCGCCCAACATCGGTGTGTGACCTCACAAACGTTCTTCTGAAAGAACCGTCCAAACGTCCCCATCAACACACTCCAGAACCTCGAGGACGGCCTTCCCAGAACAGCTGAAGATGTTCCAGCTGCAAAGGGTGGACCCACGTCGTCTAGAACCCTGTGGCGGTATAGTGTATCTGCTCCGTAAACCCCGTACGTCGAATCCTTCAAGGACTCGCCTGGCAAGGACCTGCACGCCCATGGTTCTGAGTTAATCACCTGGAACCCGACGCCGTATTCGGGAACTGATGGCTGTCCTGCGGCGGTGTGGAGCCACCGACGTTATTGACAGATCGCGTCCCCCGATTCCCGGTTATTGCTCGCCACACTCACATCATTTTTCACTCCCTTTTTTTTTTTGCCGACTGCGTGATTTCTCACTTCTGGGAAAACTCATCTCTGGACAGAGCTTGGCGTTCGCGCGGCCGAACCACCGAGGGTGATGTTTCCAGCGCATAATAGATCCATTTGGCGGAACGCGAACACGGCGGTAATGACTCCGCGAGACCCAGGTGCTCTTTGTGGGCCGAGTTTGGCTCTCTCCAGGATCAACTCAATAACCCGCCCGCCGTTCCGCGAGCCGGAGCCGCCGGTGGCTGACATTTGCGGCTCTCCGCAGGCCTCGCAGACGCTCCTCCTCCACCTCAGACTGTAAACAGGGGCGAACAATGCCGCCGGGATCGATCCCGGACTGAGGGGTCCAGCTTCGGAAGGTGTGCGGTGCAAAAAGCGCCCTTTAGAAACGCCGCCGTCACGCTTGGGAGCGATGGCGCCAACGCAGTGAACCTCGAACGACTAGGCTGCGTTTAAATAACCAGGCTTTCCACTCCCGCCATTTTTGGGAGAAAAATAGAGAACGTTTTCGCAGGTGAGGCGAGTGCCGGTCTACGGCTACGGGATTGGTTGGAGTGTTCCCCAGATGTTCCCGTTTTCTTCACAAGCCAAAATTCCCATTCACTTTGCATAACGATGATGTTTGCACTCACCTAACTTGGCCACATTTTCACCAACGAAGGCCAATATCGCTGGAGGCGGAGTCGGGGGTAGCCCGACCGGTCTCGTGAAATCGCAGAGTGATCGTTCCATTCTGTAGTCCATATCTGGTTCTATTCGTCTTCTACTTGGTTCTCTGAAGATCAGGACCATAAAGAGAGCAGGTGTTATTAGGATGGTGGATGTTCTTCCACATTAAATTTACCTAATTTTGCCTTTAGGGCTTTGTTGGGCCTAGTTTTTACTAAGTCAGTGGTTCCAAAACTGTGGAACGCCAGATAACAGTATGAATATACAAGACATTATATTTCACTATATTTATATAAACTGCGTTCTGTGTTTGATCGTTAGAGAATCTGTCCAGCGTCTTCCTCTTTATCCTCCACTAGGGTCGCGGTGGGGAGGTTCTCCGTGACCATCCAGGGAAACATTTCAGGCGCTGGGCAGATACACCCAGGACAGGGTGCCAATCTATCACTGGACACACACACTCACTCACACACACACACTCTATATGGGGCAATTTGAAGAACTCAATTGACCTTGATCCATGATTTTGGACTGTGGGAGGAAACAGGAGAACCTGGAGGAAACCCACGTGGCCACGGGGAGAACATGCAAACTCCACCCAGATTGGGATTCGAACCTGGAATCCCCAGTGCTGAGAGGAGAACATGCTAAACCACTAATGAAATTTAATGAAATTAAAGTGGGAATGGCTCATGTTTTACCTGGAGGCAGGTCCCAGATCACTTCACACAGAATCCTGGACGTGAAAACAGGACGCTGGCTTTTAAAGATCAATACGAACAATCAATAATCAATCAATAATCAATCAATAATCAATCCATAATCAATCAATAATCAATCGACATGCAAACAGACAGGACGTGGTAAACACACAGACCACGACGGAACCAGAGCTACAAACAAAAGGGAAAGAAACAGCAGTACACTGTACAGTGTGTGTGTGTGTGTGTGTGTGTGTGTGTGTGTGTGTGTGTGTGTACACCACTGTTTTGGTGTCAGTCTAAAATTAAATCCACTCAGTTACTGTTTTTATTAATGTTGTTCCTCGTTTCTCTGTGCAGAGGTTAAGCCTCCTTTAAGTTAGGACTGTGTGTGTGTGTGTGTGTGTGTGTGTGTGTGTGTGTGTGTGTGTGTGTGTGTGTGGGAGATTCTCTCCCGTTGGAACGGTGGAATCGATATCTCGCCCTGTGGATGGAATCTGTTGCCTCATGATGAACTGAGAATCCAAATAAAATAACACTTTATTCTACAAACACCTCCATACTGCCCCCACCAGAGAGAATCCCACAACCACACAACCTCCAAGAGGCAGCCACTTCATCATCTTCATCATCATCATCATCATCATCACCTTCATTACTGAGGAATTTTAATGACAACCCAATTACAGACAATATACAGACTTAATATCACTATGTTTCAAAGTTACTAAATAAAGGAATGGACGGACGGACGGACGGACAGGTGGATCGAAAGACGGATAGGTGGAGGGATGAATGGGTTTAAGGACTGATGGAGGGATGGATGGACGGATGGACGGACAGGTGGATGGAAAGATGGATGGAGAGACAGACGGGGGGAGGGAAGGATGGAGAGTTGGAGGGACGGATGTATGGATGGATGGACAGAGGGATAGATAGGTGGATGGATGGAAAGACAGAGAGGGACAGACATGAGAGGGACAGACATGATTTAAGGAAATTGAAGGAAGGATTGGAGAGACAGACAAAGAGAGGGATGAATAAATGGACGGAGGATTGGACAGGCGGATGAAAAGACCGACAGACGGCGGGATGAATGGATTTGAGGACGGATGAAGGGAGGGATGGAGAGACGGACAGACCAGGGGATGGAGGTATGGACAGACGGGTGGCCAGGTGGATGGACGGATGAATACTCAGACTCATTAATACTTACTCATCATCATTACTCAGACTCATCATCATTAATACTTATTAATCATTAATACTCAGATTCATCATTAATACTCACTCATCATTAATATTCACTCATCATCATTACTCAGACTCTTTTTCATTAATACTTACTCATCATTAATACTCAGACTCATCATTAATACTCAGACTCTTCATCATTAATACTCAGACTCATCATTAATACTTACTCATCATTAATACTCAGACACTTTATCATTAATACTTACTCATCATTAATACTCAGACTCATCATTAATACTCAGACTCATCATCATTAATACTTACTCATCATTAATACTCACTCATCATTAATACTCAGACTCTTCATCATTAATACTCAGACTCATCATTAATACTCAGACTCCTCATTAATACTTACTTATCATTAATACTCAGACTCATCATCATTAATACTTACTCATCATTAATACTTACTCATCATTAATACTCAGACTCCTCATTAATACTTACTTATCATTAATACACAGACTCATCATCATTAATACTCAGACTCTTCATCATTAATACACAGACTCATCATCATTAATACTCAGACTCTTCATCATTAATACACAGACTCATCATCATTAATACTCAGACTCATCATCATTAATACTCAGACTCATCATCATTAATACTCAGACTCATCAGAAATCACTGCCCTGAGTTTAAAACCCTGAAACCACGAATCTGACGGCGTGATCGCGCCGCCGCGGCCGCGTCCTCCTCCTGGGTCTTTATTTGATTCGTTGCGCTCATCTCTGTTCACTGAAGCGTTATTGATTACAGGAGAGAATATGGAGAATCGACCGCGCCGCTCGCATTCTCATCCCGCGCCCCGCGAATGCCGACGAGCTCGCGATCCGAAACGCCAAACGGCGGCGAGCGACGGGGAGATTACCATGAGGCCATTAGACGGGTTCTGACGACGCCGTGCCAATTCTGTCGCCCAGAATTAGAGGGCAGCCGCCAACGGCGCGGCGCTTTTTGTCAGCCCTGTTTGGGGAGAGATCGTCCCGTCAATAAGCGCCGCATCACGGCGTGGAAGTTCTGCCAGTTCTAATAAACCACGGAACCATCAGCCGAATGAAAGGTGACCTTGCCGTAATTGAGATTCATCACGGGCGAGGCGGGCGGCGGGGGAGCCAAACATGTGGATGAGACGAGGGGGGGTTGTTAAAGACCTGAGGAGGGCCGAGTACACATCCCAAAATTTACAGGATGGTGTCCAACCGGCGTTTGATCGGCACTTTACATCCAAACCCCCCTCTCTGTCTCTCTCTCTCTCTCTCTCTCTCTCTCTCTCTCTCTCTCTCTCTCTCTCACTCGCTCGCTCTTTGTTTCTTGTTTCAGCTGTCGGTATCTTTATTGCGCCGCGTTGCGTTTTCAGACAAATCACGGTTCCCAACCGGCCGGCCAGCGGGGGGGATCCCGAAAACGAAAGAGGAGAACATCCTCAGGTTCCAGCACGAGCTCCGATTCCGCCGTCTTCAGACGCCGCGGCGCCTCGTCCTCAACATGCAGGGGGAATTGACGCGAGTCCAGAGCCAAACTGGGCGGCGAGGTATAAATGAGGTTCCACACACACACACACACACACACACACACACACACACACACACACGTTAGATTACATTTCCTTTTCATCTCAGCTCAATGGGCAGGTTTGCGTTGCAGCCGGAGCTCAGCGTTGGTCCACAAATCCGTCCCGATTCCCGGACGTCCCGCGGCGTCCCGACACTCTGAATCAAAACCACGCTGCACCTGGACACGTCCCGATAAACGAGTCGTAAAAAAACCTATGTCAAAAAGTCTACGAATATAAAAACCTACGTTAAGAAATCTATGTAAAAAAATGTAGCTAAAAAAAGCTACATAAAAAAAAACCTATGTCAAAAAATCTATGAATAAAAAAACCTACGTTAAGAAATCTACGTAAAAAAAAATTAGCTAAAAAAAAGCTACGTTTAAAAAAACCTATGTCAAAAAATCTACGAATAAAAAAACCTACATTAAGAAATCTACGTAAAAAAAAATGTAGCTAAAAAAAATGCTACCTAAAAAAAAAAAAAAACCTACGTAAAGGAAATAGTGAAAAATCACACCAATCAAACACTTGGTGTTTAGCATGTTCTCCTCTCAGCACTTCCATGTCCGTGTGGGTTTCCTCGGGGTTCTCCGGTTTCCTCCCACAGTCCAAAAACAAATTCAAGGTGAATTGAATTCTCCAACTTGCCCCATATAAAGTGTGTCTGTGTGAGTGAGTGTCCAGTGATAGATTGCCCCCCTGTTCTCCCCTGAAGATTGCCCAAATGTTCTCTCCTGGATGGGCATGGAGAACCCCCCCACGACCCTAATAGAGGATAAAGCAGAAGATGATCAGCCAACATAGTGAGTCCATTTATCTCGTTACGATTTCTTAAAATAAAAACAATTTTCTAAAAACTAGGTCAGTTATCAAAGTTCTCTATTCAAGTGAAAAAAAACAACATTTGTTATAATTTTGAAAGCGTTTCTGATTATTTGCGTGTAAACCGTCGCTGTGTGGAACATTAACACACACATTAAGCCTGAAGTTCCGTTCGTCAGAAGGCGGGGCTTAGAACTGGACCAATAATAAACGGCAAACTTTTGTCGGACTGAACAGGATTAATTATTGTTCCTCGCTGCCCAAGGTGACAGTAATGGTTCAGATCAAAGGCAATGAGAGAAGATGTAATTAGTGTGCACTTCATTACAGATTGTTGTGAGGACGTAATTGTGAACGACAGGGCAATTAAAAGGTCCATTATTCAATCAGACGCCTCACCGCAAAACCTGGCAGGCCGCTCTCGCCGCGGGAATGGAAACCTGCTCCGGAAGCACGCCGCAGGGGCGGCCGGTCGATTCCGGGCTGACAGACCGCGAGGCGGCCGGCGCTCGGCCCGTAGAACCCGCAGACTCCGCCGAGAACCGTTCTGTCCGACCTCCGTCCAAAAGCCGGCTCACACGTCCGCGCTGCGTTATTTATGAGCTCGGAGACTTCAGGTGTTCCGGACTACACCTGTTCCGCGGATCTGATTACGGAACCCGGGATGAGGCTCGTTAATCATCTCGTTAATCCCAGAGGATTATGACTCATCGACCCTCACGTTTCAGACTGACGTCTCTCTGAGTGTCTCACGTGGGTTCGTCTCAATCGTAACGTTACGCCTTATTATGGCCGGGTGAGGGGGGTGGGGGGGTAATCGGTACAGGTGCCGCTGCACCTGGCGTCGATTCCGGATCCGGTGCCGGGTTTAATTAAACTCACGGCGCTGAGCGTTTGGCTTTGGGTCGTCACGCCTCACGTGTGGTCAATGACGCCAACGTGGTCGCCATGGCGATGAGTCCAAGCCGGCATCGTGGGGACATGAGGCACGAGACGGTTTACGAAATGGACCTCCAAATTCTGGTTGGTGAGGTTTTCCCTTTTCATGAAATGCTCTTTGGTGAGGTGATGTGGAGATGTGGAGATGTGGAGATGTGGAGATCCTCTTTGTTCTCCGCAGCGCATTGTGACTCTCGCCGTCATAAAAGCATCGTGCGAGGTCACGACGACCCGCCGCCTCACATTCACCTCCTTCTATTTCAGAATCCCAAATTTATTCAGCTTTCACTTCCTCCGACCATCACAGGTGTGGAGGTGACGTGGGGACGACGTGGAGATGGATGTGGGGACAATGTAGGATTTGGGGATGACGTGGGGACCATGTGGAGATGATGTCGGAATGACGTATGACATGGGGACAATGTATGTCGTAGGGACGACGTGGGACGACATGGAGATGGTTGGGGACAATGTGGAGACGACGTGAAGATGACGTGGAGATGAGATGGGGATGATGTGGTGACAACGTAAAGATAACGTGGAGACAACGTGGAGACGACGTGGAGACAACATGGAAATCAAATGGGAATGATGTGGAGATGATGTGGAGATTTCATGGAGACAACGTGGAGATGAAATGGGGACGATATGGAGACGATGTGAAGACGACCTGAAGACGATGTGGAGATGATGGAGATGAAGTGGGGATGACGTGGAGACGACATGGAAATGAGATTGAGATGATGTGGAGACGACATGGAGACGATCTCATCCTCCTCAGGTTCTTTCGTTCTCCTGTGGTCCAGTCTGAATGGACGCAGGTTTCCATCACACTCGGTTGTTCTCCCATGATCTGAGAGAGGAGTCATTTAAAGAGAACGAACGAATCAGCTCTCTTGATTTTGACTCCTCTGTGCGAGAGGCTCAGATCAGAGCGGCTCTTCAGACGACCCTCTCCGTCCAGCCTCCATTAAAACACAGGTGGAGGATCAAAGCTGGACCTGCACGCGAGGTTCCACCGTCCGGTTCCGTCGCGCAGATCAAAGAGCCTCTCACGTTCTGATTCTTGCGTCTGATCTCAGACCTGCGTTCACAAGTATCAGTTCAGACGCATTGTGATGTCATAATGTCCTGATACATCGGCGCGCTCCTCCGTCCTGACTGATCACAGTCTTTATCGCTCTGAGACGCCATGGGAGAAGCGAACTTTGAGAACCCCCCCCGTCCCCGTCCCCCGCTACGACCTACCAACAAAGACGTTGAGTGCCAGAGCGGCGAGCGAGAGTCTCTCTGAGCGTCCTCAGTTTTTTTTCTCGTTCTGTTGGCATTGTGTGAGACGAGGAATCAGTGGCGTTCTCCAAAAAGCTTCAATTACACGCTTTAGCAGACATGCAGTTCCACGCTTCTCCCGTCAACAACCGAAGTACGTAATTAACTGCGTTCTGGGAGTCCGGACTCGAGTGCCCGAGGCGAGAAAATGAACGGCTTGATCCAGACGCTGGGCGGCCGCAGACGTCCACCGGAGAACCACCCGAGGCCCACAAGTTCTCCAGGAGATAGGACGATGAGTTCTCGTCGTCTCGCAAAATATTTGTTCTTCAGAGAGAACAGTGTGACGGAGCAGGACATCGCAGACATCGCCGCGGGGTGGGTGGGGGTGGGGGGGGGGCGAGCCTTCCACTCTTTTCCCTCCTCTTAGCACTTTGGCGGGATTTGTTTAATTACATGCTAGCCGGGAGGCGCGAGCCGACGAGGGATCCCCTGAGCCGTCGCCTTCCGTCGTCTTTACCAACTCTCTCGAAAACGGGTCCACTGAAAACCTCAGATAACCGGCTTTGCGTTATCACCTGCCCGGCGCGCCGACGCCTCCTTCCTGTCGGGCCGTCTTTGATCCTGCCGGAGACGAACTTTGACACGCGTAAACGAATAATCCGAGGTGTGGATTTCCATCAGAAGATCCCAACGAGTTCACAAGAGCCAGGAACGCTCAGGTGAGAAGGTTCTATTGGCGTCAAAGAAGCAGGTTGGGTTCCATTAACCCACCGCAGAGTTAATATTGGAATGTTATTACAACGGGGAGGGTTTGGGATAGAGGATTTTTGGTAAACCCAAAATAGACGTCCCAGTAAGGTTTTTGATGCCATTCGAATTCAGGGAAGAATAAAATAATCCTCTGCAGAGCTCTGAGTTTTGTAGCTGATCGTGGAAATATTGATCAGTGATCGAGGACTAAAGCTGAATGTTCTCACTCTGTAATCTCAACGGCAGCTGCTCGGTTCCGCTCGTCGCTGCCAGCGTCTCTTTATTACCAGCTGCTGACTTCGCCTTGGGCGATCGCTTAGAGAGAAAATAAATAAAACCACAAGCAGCTTCAGTCGAACCCAAGAAGAAGTCTCAGAGTCCGCAACTCAGAGTTACATCTAGTCCGATATTTATGGAGACGTTATGAAATGTAAATAAATAAGCTGCAGCAGAAGTCCTGTGATCTCTGGTACAAAATTAAATGAGTTTTAAAAGTTTGTGTCTTTACCGAGAAGTTCGAACATTTTGCACGATGTTCTGCACGCGCCATCGCACCTCCCGCGACGGGTCAGCCGCTCGACACACGGGTCATGGACAAGTGGGTAAGGGTCGGCCGCTCAACGCACAGGTCACAGGTGAGTCCAGTTCGGATGGGAGGATCAGGGTCAACCCAACAGGTTGCGGGAAGGTTCGGTTTGGAGAGCTAGATCCAGGTCAGCCACTCAATGGGCGGGTCAGGAGTGGGGCTGGTTTCGAACAGGTAGCACGGGGTCAGCCGCTCAACGCACAGGTCACGGACAGGTCCGCTTCTGCTCGAAGGCGTGAATTGGGTTGGGTTCTGCAATGTTCTGCATTGAGAAACATAACGTACCATGTTCCTTGCAGGTTATGGAGGCTTCTCTCTGATTGAAAAACCAGTTTCTTCTTAGGTGGACGCTCTGCGAGGTACTCTAGACATAACAGCATGGTGGTTGGTGTGTCATGGATTCTGAGGAATGTTATTGGATGTGGGGGTCATGTAACCTTCTTGGGAATCATTGCGTTGGGCACCGATACAAACAGCTCCCACTTTGTACGTCCCAAACTTTCTGCCCTGGTGGTTAAAGGACAACGGAGATGAAGGAAGACGGCTGGTGGTCCGGGGGTTTGGTTCTCAGTGCGTGTTCTATAATCCTGTTCTGATCTAACGATCTTCCCCCGAAGCCCTCGCAGCTGAATCTTTCCGAATATTAAAGCTCATTTCTTCTGAAGGACCCTGAATGAGCCATAAACGAACATCAGAATCATTAAGCGCTCTGTTTTTGGAATGTAAAAAAAAAAAAAAAAGCGCGAGTTCCCCGTTCCGTACACTCGCACTTTTTTGTGCTGACCTTTTCAAGCAATAATTACCTCGTTTCAGAGGCCATTGTGCTCCTCTAATGACATGGCTCCTCCACTCCTGCCTCTTTAATTGGAGCGCCTCACTTTGCACGCTAATCAAAATGCAATCTCATGATGACACGGGCAAAAAATAAAAAAAGACTCATTATGAGAACAGAAAAATAATAAGAACCAGGTTTTACTCCCAGCACTCTCGGGGTAGAACACGAGAGGCACATGGCAGAAGTTTGCGACCACTCCGTCATGTCGTCATGGACTGGGACAGGAACGACCTTCCGTCTGGGTGCTTAAGTATTCCAGTGTTTTATTTATCATTCCAACTATATAAAGTACTGTACAGTATATGTGGAACAAGACAGTGTTCTCCAGGAAGAAGGTGCTACACATAAGGGGGAGGGAACAGTGCAACAGACAAGGGTCAGCCCCTCGACGCACAGGTCACATGCGAGTCCGGTTCGGATGGGTGGATGGGGGTCAGCCATTCATCACACAGGTTATGGACGGGTCCGGTTCGGACAGGTGGATTGTGGTAAATCCCTCAACGCACAGGTCCTGGGCAGGTTCGGTTCGGAACGGTAGATCCAGGTCAGCCACTCAACACACGGGTCATGGACAGTTCCGTGGTATTCTGAGGTATGTTTGTGGATGTGGGGTCATGTAACCTTCTTGGTAATCATTGTGACAGGCACCGATACAAACAACTCCCACTTTAGTACGTCCCATTCCCATTGGTTTCTCATTTTTTGCTCGGGAGTCAAGTTTGTCCTCACCAAACCGTCTCAATGGATGTATATTTGGACAAAAAAAGGGCCCTCTCTTAACTTTCTCCCCTGCGACGAAGGAGATGAAGGAAGACAGAAGGAAAGACGTTTATACACTTGTGACAGCAGAGCCAAAGAGAGCACCAATGGAACCTTGGAGTTTGGACTTTGCCGTGACTTCCTCCGACCTTCACACCGCACTGTGACGCTCGACGGCCACATCTGTAAAATTTACTCGGTGTCCTCAATCCCCAGACCTTTCATGAGACGTTAAGTCCGGATAATTCCTTCAGGGCATCTGGGGATTGGTTGAAAAGGAGGGGACAAACAGTCCCCGCCTGATAAATAGATATGCATATTTTTTAAGGTAACCCTTGGAGGACCCTCGGCGTCCCCGCCGGATTTGTGTAATGAGACTCGGACTTGGTGATTTGTTTTGACGTGTGGCCCTTTGTCAGCGAGATGGCCAGGTGAGCTATACCACCCCATCCCCCCAACCCCCATCCCCCACCCCCCCGCTCCCATGAAATATTCAATTATTTTCCTCGACGTCGTCCCGTTTTTGTTTTGATGGACGGTTTCCAAATTGCGGCTTTCCATATCTGATGCAACATCACAGCCGGGGAAAAGGTTAGCCGTCCGCGAGGCTTGATGAGATTTTTACACCATGGTGAGAACCAGGGAAGAAGAAAAAAAAAAAAGGAAGAGGCCTTGTGTTTTAAACTCGCCCATGCGTGGCGGCGTGAGCGCTCGTCGAGCGAGACGCTTATCAAAAGAGAAAATCTCTCCGAGAGAGAATAAAGAGCTGCTCCAGCGGTCACTTAAACAGCCTCGCCCGGGTTCTTTCATCATCCTGACAGGAAGCAAAAAGAACAGGAACGAGGGAACGAGTGGAACCGCACACCGCCGGGAATTATTCATCTGTGCGGCAGGTGAGAGGGACCCACGGAAGTGGGTCAGCGCCGGGAATTAAAAACACGGCCCAGTCACATGACGGAGCGTTCAGGATGTGGGCAGGTGTCAAAGCGCATCAGACGCAGGACGGTTGGACGTCGGTGCAAATGGGCGGAACCTTCTAAACTAAACCTCAAATGCCCTGGGGTTTGGTCAACCTGAAACGGGAAGGGACCTACCCACTGATGTTGCTGTAACGCTGGAAACCAAAATAAGGGCTTAATATTAGATCGGTCCAATTCCAAGCTTCCGACTGGTTCCCATTAGGAGGGGCGCCACAGTGGGGAAGTTCCTTCATACTCACCTGCAGCCTTACCTCGAGGTTTGAGAAGATAATGAGGTTTGTCCAAGGAAAGTTCTAGAGCGTGAAGTCCAACCTCTAGGTTTCTAAGCAGCACAGTTGAATCGGAACACATCAGATCCGTTTTCAAGTTTCCGACTGGTTCCCATTGGGGGGCGCCACAGCGGCGAAGATCTGATCTGACAGCAGATACCTCCTGCAGCTTTACCTCGAGGTTTTGAAGAAGATCTGAAGGAGATAATGAGGTCTGTCCAAGGAATGGTCTAGACCGTGAGGTCCAACATCACGGCGGGTCCGGTTTGGGTTCTTGGATCCAGGCGGTTAGTCTCAGGTTGGGTTCTTCAACGTTCTGCATAGAGAAGAATAATGTAGCATGTTCCTTGCCGGTGATGGGGGGTTCTCTCTGAATGGAGGAGCATCGTCAGTAACAGCTTCTTCTTCTAGCTAGCAGCATACCCCTAAGTTTTTGAGAAGATCTGAAGGAGATAACGAGGTCTGTCCAAGGAATGTTCTAGACCATGAAGTCCGTCGGTCTTTGGTCGGTCCCCCAGTTAGGTGTGCACATACTTTTCCATTTATATCATTATATTTCATAGTCGTGTTTTGTTTTTTAAAGCTCTTTTAACGACAGGGATAGGACTCCGGTCTGAGCGGGTGGTGGCGGCTGGGGTTTCCGTGACTTTGGCGCAAACTTCGATGCCAAGTCTTGATAAACCGAGAAATCCACGATCAAGCAACCACCATACGGAACCGCTCAATGCCAGAGGACTCTGGCTCTGGTTCATCAGCGAGGTCCACATGTCCACGTCTTCAGAGCGGATGTAATGATTTGTGGACACAGTTGGCGTTTCGGCAAAAATCAAACGAACAGCAGGGGAAAAAATCTATTATAAATATAAATACCAATCAGACGGTGAGAGACGGGTCTTAACGAACTCTTAAGGAACGTCCAGGAGTCCGAACTCTGCTCTACTTAAGGCGGAGATCAGAGTGGGGAGGTGGAGGCGAGTGGAGGACGGGGCGTCGGGGTCGCACCCTGGTGTTCAAGTAGATATACGGAGCAGTCTTTAATCACGGGTGTTTGGCAGAACCCGGCCGACGCCGAGACAACGATCCATCATGGTTTGGAGGCGTTGCGCCCTCCCTGCCGCGTTTCGGGTGAAGCTGGAGGCGGCGGCTCGTGATCCATGTTGATGGCGTGCGCCTTCGTTGTCTAATCTGCAGCTGTCAGGGAACACGGACCCTCATGCTCACGCATTCAATCTCCGGCCCGTTTCAAAGGCGTCTGTCTTCTTGCCTTCGCCGGCTAATTTGTCTTCCAGCGGCAAATTTGGATAAAACAACTTGCTGACTTTGATCAGGCTCGGGACGCCCAGGCGGAATACAAACCGGCTGCCGCGGGTCCGATCCCCGGCACGTCGGCCCTCGCCAAATATGAGAGCCGACGGAGAGCCGGGAGCCCGCCGCAAATCGGATATCGCCTCGGATTGATTTCCTGACGGAAAACGAGCGAACGCAAACTTCTGCACCGTCAAAGGAAATAACGTCAGATCTGAACGCAATCAGATTCTCCAACTAACGATCCATACCAAAGAATTACATCTACTGCCCCCCCCCACACACACACCCCCACCCACTTCCTGCAGCTTCTCATAGAATCTGCGAGGATTCCGGCACTGACACGGGATCTGAGGACCGAGCTCGCAATCGGGGTTCTAGTTCATCCCACGGCTCTCCAGATCGAGGTCCGGGCTCCTGCAACCATTTCGATACGCCCTCTCGTACCTTATTGCTTTAATATATACTCACACGGTGGCTTAGTGGTTTAGCATGTTCTCCTCTCAGCACTAGGAATTCCCGGTTCGAATCCCCATCTGGGTGGAGTTTCCATGTCCTCCCCGTGTCCGTGTGAGGTTCCTCCAGGTGGTCCGGTTTCCTCCCACAGTCCAAAAACATGGATCAAGTCATTCTCCAATTCTCCAAATTGCCCCATATAGAATGTGTGTGTGGGTGAGTGAGTGAGTGAGTGCCCAGCGATAGATTGGCGTCCTGTTCTGGGTCTATCTGCCCAGCGCCCGAAACGTTCTCCCCTGGGGAACCCCCCCCCCCCCCCAATATAGGATAAAGAGAGAGATAATGGATGGATATACTCACACCTGATTGGTGTTTGCTGTGTTGACGAAAAGCAGAGGTGGAGCTTAAAGTTTTGTTTTGTTAGTGGGTTCCACTCCGTCTGGGAAGTTCCTCTGGTTTAAATAATATTTTCCGCGTCGTTGTTTTTTATTTTGGCAGCTCGTCTATATTTCTTCCTTTCGGCCCAAATCTAATTGTGTTTAATGATCTCGTTAATAGTTTTTTACCGAATAATGACGGCTGGTTGTGAAGCTGACGAGTCGGGTGATTTGGAGATGTAAATGGCGGGTGTGCGCCAGGGCCCCGGGGTCGCGAGGATCCGTTTACGCCGCGCGTTCAAAACCATCCGCGTCCTCATTCGTTATTCCGAGTCGGAGGGATTTTTCACGGCGTTAAATAAAGACGTACGTCCGCTTCATCACTCCGCCGTCTGTGCTATAAATCTGCGGCGCGTTCGGGGAACGTACACGTCTGATTGGCCGCGGACCGCGGATGCATCATCCCATAAAGATGTGGACGTGATGGAGGACGTGTACCTGCAGGGGACGGCGCGCCGTCATCGGCTCCTCCTCGTGCTTTTCTTCGATGAGACGATTCGTAACGGCCTCCTGCAGGCGTCCTGTCGGCTCGCGGAACGTTCCTCTGCTCGTACTCCGGAAGCACGGAGCGAAAATAATGCAGCATGACATTTAGAACGTTTCTGTAGCTACATTACATTTACGTTTAGTCGAGCAAAGCGACTTACAAATGAGAACAACGTGATTCAGCGGTTACGCACAACCAGCTACACTCTGCAATAGACACGTTTTCAGTTCTTTCTTAAAGATGCCAGACAGAGTTGGGATAATGGTTCACCATTTTGCAGTGGAGAACGCCACAGTGTGAGAGTGAGGTTGCCCCACCGGGCAACATTCATCACTAGAACGTAGTGGACGAGTCGGAGTGTTTTTTAAAATCTAGAGTGAAGGCCAGAGCGGCCAGATCCAGAGATCGTCCTGTAGATCAGTCAGCTACAGGGAGCCAATGACAGCACCACGTAACCTGGCAGAAGCTGCAGGGCACTCGGTTAAGAGGGCGTCCCCTACTGTCAGCATCCTGAGCGCTTATTTAAATGCTCCAGCCAATTAACGTTTCAAATGAATTTCCTTAACAACGGCATGGACGACATTCCAAACTGGAGGGTCCCCCATCCGTCATCCGCACCGCCTCAGAGACACGCAGATCAAAACCCAACGCAGATCGATATCTCCAGAGGAAAACAAACAAGACAATTCGACGGCACTTTAGTACAATTTCAGATGAATAAGGTTCGTGCTTACGGAAGAAAAAAAGGAAATAAAGAGAAAACAGGAATAAAGGGAAGCGGGTTTGTGTTCGGACCGTCGGCACCATGTCGGCACCACGTCGGCACCACGTCGCCGGCTTTCTTCAGCACCAGCAGGTGTTTTTTATGATTTTATTTTATTTTTCAGTACTTCATGACGAACTCGTTATCGAGCGACCCTCTCATCGTGGTTGATTGATGATCCCGGCCGAATTGATCTGAATACGAATGGAAGGGACGGCTTTTCAGCGGAACTCAATCGGTGTGAAAGGTTTCCTCAGGCAAACGATCGCAGTCTAATCTCGCACCATTGATCCGGGAACGCATTCGTTCCGTTCGCAAACTACGTCCCTGTTCATTTATGTAGATAAGATGTGAGAACCTCGCTCGTTTATCGTGCACTGCAGGTCTGAGTTGGTTTGACGTCACACCGATCTAATCGCAAAGGACTAAACAATAAAAATAATAACAATTTAACTTACAATAATGCTCACATTTTGCTGGATGAGGAGACCGTAGGTTCGGACCTGTGCACATTCGAAAAGACAAAAAATGATAAAATAATATAAGAATTACACTACGGATTTTATATTATTTTAGCGGTTTTAATATATATATATTTTAATTGAATATATTGAATATATATTTTAAAGGTTCCAAAGCCGTTCTGCTTTGGAACCATTGAGCCTGACCTGTTTGAGGGGTGGTTCGAGGAACGATGTACATGATCGCCATCCCTGATTCTGTAAAAACTTTAACATGAACAGCAGTCTAGTAGACAAATTTACACAAAGCTACAACGCTTTTAACGCCAATGTAAAAATTATTAGGTTCACACAGTAGGTTTAAATTATAACGCTTTTATTTTGTGATTAGAACTAACGTTCATACATTTGAGTAGCAGAATTTTGGGATTCTGAAATACTAACAAGTTTACAAAAAATTTATCAATAGAGCGTTTTTTTAAAACGCAGCTTCACAGTGCTGTACGCCTTTAAACCCCCAAAGAGCGAGACCAAGCGACAGCGGCAAGACAAAACTCCCTGTTATGTTGATATTTTAAAGGACAAACCTTGTGAGGACCGAGGCTCAGTAGGGGACTCTTCGAGCGACCAGGCATCACCAGAGTTTGAAGCAAGACACTGGAGAGACGGCGAGATTCAGGATTCGGGATTCCGTCACTGAGGACTGATGGGAAAATCATATCAAACGCAAAAATATTGAAAACTAAGCTAGCCTCATCTTCAAAAGGCAGCGGTTCGGCCGGAACTTGATCTTGAGGCGTGTTGCCTTCGGCGAACCTGTTTCCGTTTCTTCGGGGACACGTTTTTAAATGTCAGTCCAAATTAATTAGCTGACCGGACGTTTTTATAGCCTCCCTATTTCAGCCGGCTCCCAGATTCCCCATTTGTTGTCTGAAGCGGCCGGCACGTGTTTCTTGCCGCAACTTTTATGGGAACCATCAACATTTTCGGCAAAGTTTCATTAGTTTGAACTTTTCAGGGTGTCAAAAAGCTTTGCTTTATTGCGGCCTCTGCGGGTTTATGGCGTTTAAAATAAATAAAGAAGGCGAAAGTTCCATTCTGACTCCATTCCCCGTCAATTCATCCAGCACCCGGCGGAGTCGCCGAGGGATAAATCCTGCGAGAGGCCGAAAGGGCGCGACTAGGTGGCGGACCGGACCGTAATTCACCATCCGGCAGCGTAATAGGCTTTTCATTTTTCCCATTAACTTCAAACGGGCGCCCGTCAGAGTAAACTCATGGCGGAGCCGCCGCCGTCACACGCCGCATCTGCCCGCCGACAATCAGCCCTTCTGACAGACGCCAAGACTCGCTCGAGCGCCAAGGAACGGAACAAAAGCCACTTTCGACTCCATTAGGCCTTTTGTCTTCGCCTAGCGACGCGAGCGAAAAGCCCGGCGCTCCCTCAATGACCCGGCACGCCTCGCCCAACCGGGGCGTCCAAATTAGAAATGTGAAACTAATCCCGAATTCATGAGATTAAACAAGTTTCCTCATCACGCCTTCAGAAATAATCTAATGGCGACATTTGGTTTTACCCCCACCCCCCCACCCCGCCAACCACACCCTCTCTGCAGATATGCAGATTTTTATCCCTCATTAGCATAATCTTTCCAGAAAAATGAGAAACACATAATCAAATACCATCACGTCCCATTTATATTCAATTAGCCATTATTTATGCAAAGTCACGCCGTCAAAAGAATCGTAATTGCGGGAGGATAACGAGCGCCTTCAAGTGAGATCTTTTCAAAGGGAAAGATCACGAAGGCGTCGCCCGGCCTCGGCAGCTGTCGCATTAAAATAGGAAAAAAAAAGGCCCTGTTTCAAATTCGACTTGTATTTGAACTTAACCTCGCTTGCTCTTACTCTCTCTCTCTCCAATTTATCAAAAACTAGATTAAAATTACTTAACGTCCCCAAATATATGGACAGCGCTACTCACTCCGGTATGCTGGGATAGGTCAGTTTGTATTTATGCTACAGCACTTATTCAAAAAAGCAAGAAAGACGTAAAAATGAGAGCTACGTTTGGCCTATACCATCTACTTTCTATTAGAGACGTCTCGCATACATATTTCCCCTCTGGTTTGTCTGGATGTGAAAGGAAAGCGGAGACCGGCACAGGGAGGACATGCATCACCCATCTTCATCTGAGTATATGTGGACTGTGTGGACCATCAAGACCGATGAGCTGTGCTGTGATTGGCTGTAGGACGTAACCCACCACCAGGAGCGTGAAGGCACTGCCCATCATGAACTGCATTAACATTAACAAAATATTTTAGAAGAGTGGAACCGGTCGTGGAAGAGAAGCAAAGAAAGGACCAACCATGTTCTCCACGCGGCTGAAGGTCTGCTGTGTTGTTGGCGCCCAAGGAAGTGCTGCCTGACGATGACTGACGTATGGTTGACTGACATGAAAACACCAGGGATGACCATTAGTGAGCAGGTTAAAGACCTTGTGTTCCATGATGGAACACAATATCTTCAACCTGCTCGCTGACGGTCAACACGGTGTTCTTATAGGGAACCAAACTTTAGTCCATGATGGAACACAATATCTTCAACCTGCTCGCTGACGGTCAACACGGTGTTCTTATAGAGAACCAAACTTTAGTCCATGATGGAACAGAAGGTCTTCAACCTGCTCGCTGACGGTCAACACGGTGTTCTTATAGAGAACCAAACTTTAGTCCATGATGGAACAGAAGGTCTTCAACCTGCTCGCTGACGGTCAACACGGTGTTCTTATAGGGAACCAAACTTCAGTCCATCATGGAACACAAGGTCTTCAACCTGCTCGCTGACGGTCAACACGGTGTTCTTATAGAGAA
>JAFMOD010000359.1:104601-145334 GCA_019802435.1 Corydoras maculifer
GTAGAACATCATGAACTACAGAGACAGGTAGAACATTATGAACTACAGAGACAGGTAGAACATCATGGACAGGTAGAACATCATGAACTACAGGGAAAGGTAGAACATCATGAACCACAGAGACAGGTAGAACATCATGAACTACAGAGACAGGTAGAACATCATGAACCACAGAGACAGGTAGAACATCATGAACCACAGAGACAGGTAGAACATCATGAACCACAGAGACAGGTAGAACATCATGAACTACAGGGACAGGTGGAACATCATGGACAGATAGAACATCATGGACAGGTAGAACATCATAAACTACAGGGACAGGTGGAACATCATGGACAGGTAGAACATCGTGGACAGGTAGAACATCATGGACAGGTAGAATGTCATGAACTACAGGGACAGGTGGAACATCATGGACAGATAGAACATCGTGGACAGGTGGAACATCATGGACAGGTAGAACGTCATGGACAGGTAGAACTTCAGTGATAGGTCTAACCGGGATAGGCAGAACTACATCACACACATAAACATAGATACACATTAGAATGACATCTCACCCGGCTTCCCTTTGGAGGCGGAGTCATGAAGCAACCACACCTCAAAATGTGCAAAAGCAATCCAAAAACATGGATTCAAGGTGAATTGGCTGCTTCCATTTGCCCCTATATGGTGTTTAAGTGTATATGTGTGTGGCCAGCGATAGATTGGCGCCCTCTTCTGGGTGATGCCGCCCAGCGTCCGAGACATTCTCCGATGGAGGGGCATGAGGGAACCACCACGGAACTTGGGTCTTTGCACTGCAGCGCCACCACGTGGCCGATAGAGGAAGCGCAGACTCACGACGGTCTGGTGTTTATGTTTAAACACTCCTGTAGCGCGGCGCGAGTGAGCACACCGAAGCTTTTAACCCCCGATATGGTTCAAGTGGCGGCGGCGGCGGCGGCGTGACGGCGTGACGATTTATGGAACGGAGAGGTTCTGGCTTTGTTCCTCTCTCAGAGGCGGAGGCCGATAACGGGGTGGAGAACAGCGAGATTAGCTCCGCGATTACAGACACCGGGGATTCACACACAACACGTTCTGCTGAGTGTGTGTGTGTGTGTGTGTGTGTGTGTGTGTTAAAGCTGTACTAACAGCATTGCTAATGCTATTGCTCATGGTTCATGCCCAGAAAAAAAAAGATAAGAGAAATGAGTTTCGTCCGATTCGGCGCCGACTTAACCCCCGAGCCACCCGAACAGAGGCGGCGATTTAAATTCGGCCGTGTTTCGCACCGACGGCGGCGCCCTCGCCTCGCGTTATCTCGCGTTATATACTCAACCACCCAGAAAAACGACGCCTATTATTATTTTAGTCCGTGTTTTGTTCACGGAACTCAGTTCTTGCCGCGACTCCGTCTCCGTCCAGGGCCGTCCAGAACTTTATTTATTTATATTTATTTTATATATATATATATTTATTTAAATTTTTTTATCCTTGCTAGATAAAAGATCTCGCTGCTCTATAACAGATACTTCAGTGGGTTCTGCATTCGCTCCGCAGTTCTAAAAGCCTGCCAAAGTCTTCAGACGTTTTCCAGAAAACCCTGGAAGAGCACGAGACCTTCTCTGGAGAACCGGCGGCGTTTAAAGAGTTTGGCGGTGGTCCGCGCCCACGGGCTTCAGGACACCAAAAATAGGACCCGGCAGAAGTTCAGAAGTAAAGAAAAACTAAAATAAACTGTATGAAATGAAGATAGCTTAGTGGTTGGCATGTTCTGAGTGGAGTTTCCATGTCCTCCCCGTGTCCACGGGTTCTCCAGTTTTCTTCCCACAGTGCAAAAACAGGGATCAAGGTCAATAAAATTTTCCAAATTGCCCCATATAGAGTGTATGTGTGTGTGTGAGTGTGTGTCCAGTGATAGATTGGTGTCCTGTCCTGGGTGTATCTGCCCAGCGCCCCAAACGTTCTCCCCTGGTTGGGCATGGGTAACCCCCCCGCGACTCTAATAGAGAATGAAGCTGAAGATGATGGATGGATGGCTTCTTCCCAAAGACAAGCTCATATGGACCATAAAGCTCTGATGAGACCGGGTCTGAGAGCGGGTTCGGTCAGCGTGATGGTCCCGGTGTCTGATGAGGACGCGTAGACGAAACGAAAGAAAGCGGACTGGAGTGCATTAAAGCGTTTGTAATAATTCACTAAAAGAACCCTCGCTCCGGCGTTCCAGCCCACGTTTCCCTCTCGTTGAGTTCCGACGCCTAACCGCACTTGACGTCTGATTAGCCGGCAACAGCATGTGGTCTGGTATTTTCTTGCCGCTCGGCGCGATGCTCAGGGTGAGCTAGCTGCTGCCGCATTGAGTAAATACGAGCGTCCAAATTGAAGCTGACAAAGCTACATTACAATCCATCACCGCTTATTAGACGCTTCAAATTTTTGGAATTAAGCACTAATAAGCCGACAATGAAGCTCGCCGAGAGATGGATGAGGCTGTGGAACCAACAGGACGGGGCCGCGGCCGAAGTCGGTGTCGGTGCCGCCGTCCATCCGGCACGGTTCTAATTTAAGTTTGATCTAAGTTTGAGAAAAGGAAGCGCAAGTTTGGCATGCTGACGCCGCTGTTGGAGAACGAGGAGGTTGAGGGTTCAAATCCAAGGTCTGTTGATGGTACCAAGTGGGTCCTTGAGCAAGATCCTTAATCCTGAGTGCTCCAGAGGGCGCTGTGGCCATCCCAGGGTTCGCTTTGGATAAAAGCGTCGTCTTAATGAATACATTTGAAATGTTAATGTAGGAGAAGCTTCCCGAGTTACAGAGAAGGGAGGGTGGAGGAGTGGTCCAAACCACCTACTGCCTAAATGCTGTGGATGAGAAGGTTCGTTTATTATAAGATTAGATCATTCTTTGATGGTTCCACCATGGGGGAATGGGGTATCCAAAATTTGGCAGTCGAGGCTCCCATAAATGGGGAATTCGCAATGACCTCATGGTCTCAACGCTTGTTTGGGGTCAGAGCACAGGGTTGGCCACAGCGCCCTTTGGAGCAATCAGAGTTAAGAGTCTTGCCCAAGGACCCACATTGGTAACTTCAGTGGACTTGAGATTGGAACCCCCAACCTTTAGATTGATAGCCCAGCACCGGAACCTCTGAGCTCCCTCAATCCCGAGACAAACAGCCTGGCATCTGGGTGGCAGCTGTGAGACGTCAAGCCACAAAGAAAAATTCCAACTCTGGACATTAGTTTGAGAGTTTCGGCGGCGGTGGCGGCACAGATGGTTATTATCAAATGACCAGAACCATTACGCTTATTAATGAACGGCGAGAAGAATCGCTGTAGCTCACCTGGAAGGATAGGTGTGAGAGCGGCGTGAGACGCGGCGAGGAGACAAATGAGGCGCCGTCCCGCCGCCAGAGTCCCTCGGACGCCATCGCGTCTCCGTACCAGGACATTTGTCAGAGTGCAGCTTGTCGGTGGTGCCGCCGCCCCGCCGTCTGCAGCCGGCTTTGCATCGGTGTCGGTGGAAGGAGGACCTTATTACGCAAATAAGCTCCAGATTTATCCACCGTGACCTTTCGCCTCCATTTCGTTTTACATTCTCACATGAACGTATGTGTCGGCGCCCCACGGTCTGGACGTCAGGTGACCAGGCTGCGGCTCGGTGAGGTTCTCACACCGTCGAGTTCTCGCCTTCTCACCTCAACTCTCTCTCCTCACAGGTCAGAACCTAAAAGAACCAGAACAACAAGTTATCCATCCATCCTCTGCATCCACAGCGATGCCAGATCACCACAGCAACCACGCTTAATGACCACAACCTGGAGTTCTGCTGGCCGGGGGGTGAAATTTAACACCTGAGGCACCTGATCACCCCCCCCCCATTTGAGAAGGGTGAGTCTCTCACTGAGCCTCAGTCCTTATAAGGATTCTCCCATATAAACCAACATAACAGGGAGTTTTGTCTTGCCGCTGTCACTTCGTCTCACTCATTGAGGGTTCAGGCTCGGAGCTCTGTAAAGCTGTACTGTTGTAAAAAGCGCTCTATAAATAAACAATCATCTATTCTGTGGAGTTTGCATGTTCTCCCCAAAGTTTCCTAAAGGCAAATTTTAAAATACTGTAATAATTAACAAATAATTGTAAATAATAATAATAATAATAATTACAATAATAATAATAATAATTATTATTATTATTATTATAAAACTTGATATGATATAATAATTATTATTCTAATTAGTTAATTCTTATTAGTTGTGTTATTATTGGTAACTGTTTGCTAACGAAAACAAAAGAGAAGCGAAGTTAAAAAGATAAAAGCAAAGCGGCGTTCACTCTGTACTCCGTTAATGAAATAATGAATTATTAATTGGCCGTGAATCTTCAGATGTATAAACGCGGCCGGGATAAGAACGAGCCACCCGTATCTCCAGCACTCAGAGAGTGAATGAGCGATGAGCCCTAAGCGGCTCATTTAGCATCCCAAAATTCACCCCCCCCCCGGGGGGTCCATCTGCAGAGGAATGACCCGATCGATATCCTATTGAAACGATCAGTCCTGAGGAACACGTTAGAACCGCTTTGGTAGGTTCTCTCACATGTTCTCAGACCGATACCACTCGGTCTCACCGTCGCCGTAATAAATAAAGGTGAAGCGGCGGCGGCGCAGGATGAGAATGATAATTACACAACAAATGAAATAAAACAGATCTCAGACTGGCAACACAGGAAGATTAGATCCGGGATAAAAGCACCCTGACGCTGGATTATCACAGACTAACGAGGATTAAGCTGACGAACATTAACGAGCTTTAATGGAATAAATGTGAAAGATTTAAATGGCCTGCCGTTTTTCACACCGGAACCTTTTTATGGTTCCCTCAGAGGAAAGATCCAAAATCCACTGAACTGAAATGTCCAGCCGTCAGCGGCCTGTAGGCAGCGCTGTGGGGTCTACAGAGGATTAGATTACCTCGATGGCATGGACACAGGGCCATCATTATTTGCATGTTCTCCTCTTGCCATTGCGGGTTAAGGAGTCTAGAGCAGTGGTTCTTAAAGTGTGGATAGTCAGATAACGGTATGAATATACAGCACATTATATTTCCCGATACATTTTATAAACTGCATTCTGTAACTTGGCCACTAGACGGCGGTGTTTGATTGTTAGAGAGAAAGAACTTTTTCTTTGAAAATTTGATAATGGGTTCTACTCCATCAGAAATGTTAAAGAACCTCACGAAATTGTTGGACTGGAGACACTGGAGAGCGGTCCACTGCAGAAGAGACAGAATAAAAGTTCTGGGAGACTCACGTTCTGTAACTCTGACGATAACGCCGTGACGGCGGGAGGTCGGTCACCGATGGTGCTCTGGATGGAGGTCGCCACCTGTGAGCTCTCCCGTCAGCCTGCGGCCATTCCACACTCTGGAACGTCTGATGGTGGACCGGTGGACTGCTCTCGGAACGCAGACCTTGTCCCGCCTCCCTGTGAAGAACCGACGGCTTTTATTTTTATTTACTGAAATGGAAAGAGGCCAGGCGCAGGGCGTTCACCCCGGACCTTCTACCTCACTTCTGTTGATGTAGAAAGACGTGTCTGCAGTCTTTAGATGTTTAAAAAATAAATAAAGTTTGTAAAATGTAATAAAAATCGTGATTGGTTGATTCTCCTGGGCGTCGATTTTATTTGATAATAAGAGAAGTTTGTGATTTTGGGTCGAGGCTGGTTTACCACCGAGTTACATCAACTGTCCTTGGAACAACAATTTATTTATTATTTAAGCCTTTAATTTCTGAAACAGCAGACTTTACTCTGGTTTGTGTTATGATCTGATTCCCTTAACGTTCAGCCCTTTTTAATTAAATAAATAAAATTAATTAAATTAAGTTAAATAAGTGTGGCTTAGTGGTTGGCATGTTCTTCTCTCAGCTCTAGGGATTCCCGGTTCGAATCCCAATCTAAGTTTCCATGTCCTCCCCGTGTACGCGTAGGTTTTCTCCCACAGTCCAAAAACAATTGATCAAGGTCAATTGAACTCTCCAAATTGCCCCATATAGAGTGTGTTTGTGAGTGTGTGCAGCACCCAAAACGTTCTCCCCTAGATGGACATGGGGAACCCCCCGCGACACTAATAGAGGATTAGGCGAAAGATTATGAATGAACAAATTAAATAAAATCTTTGTGAAAATAAATCTCCTGAAAATCTCAACGTACTGCTTCATTAGAAGCTCAAAACACATGCGGGTTATTCCTGTAGTAGGCGCTTTTGCTCATCCGTACCCTGACGAATGCTGGCTTTTGCACCTGTTGGTGGTTCCGATGCCTCGGCTCCGCCTCACCTGCATATCTGTTTGGATGAAGATCCATCAACTACATTTTCTTCCCATTTTCTGACAGAGATACTAAACAGTTCGGGCCCTGAGCCTATCCCAGCTGTACTGTTGCGGTGCCTACTCACATGATCACCACACAACCTGTACACGGCTTTCCCACACTGTTGATGCTTAAGAAGGATATGGCCCCACTGAGCCTTGGTACTCCCAGGGTTTCTTCCTTAATATATCAACAGAACAGGGAGTTTTGTCTTGCCGCTGCCTCTTGGTCTTGCTCTTTGGGTGTTTAAAGGTTTATAACTCCGTAAAGCTGCTCTGTGATGACGTACGATTGTAAAAAACACTATAAATAAATGACTTAAACTTGTCTTACCCTCTGCAGCTCGTCTAAGGTTCAAACCATCCAAGTCGGCAGCCAATCAGGATCGATTAGACCACAGGTCACAACTCCGGAGGCGGCGTTCTGCGCTGAGCCGAGCTAAACAAACAGCGTCCTCATGTTGCAGTGTGTCAGAGCCTCGGAGTGTGTGTGGGGGGGATGTTTGAACAGCACGGGAACCGATAAGAACGCATGTGTTGGTTAAACAGTCTGTAAGATAGAGACAGGTAGAGGAACCCTGCATGGTTACCAAGGGTTCAGCCGGTTCTTCGGTTCCTGACTTCACAAGCGCTATAGAACTGTAGCCCCCTCCATGATCAGGAGGGTGGGGCCAGGTGGTGAAAGGTATTGCTTATTTAACATTCAGGCATGCTTATGAGCTCATGGACGCACATTATTGGCTGGTAAAGTTCTCCTCAGGCTTTAAGGCAGTGATTTCTATTCTAAAAGGTTCTCCGTTGTGCGTTCTGTAGTGCCGCAGTGTTCCTTCAGCTCCTGAGATGATCTCCTTTATGACACGGTTACAGGAGAACTAAGAACTGTCCATAAGTGGAGAACTGATCTTAAGAGATCAGCTATATCCCTCAGATTGAGGTTCCTGTAGATGGCGGCGTTCCGACGTGAAGCGGCACGGCCGTGACGTATCGACGGAACCTCATTACGCATTCGGCCGAATTCATTTATCCGTTCCCTCATTGTTTTTGAGGCTTAAGGGATTTGCCGCCGACAGCTTTGAGACGGCAGGTTTAATTCGCTTCTGATGGAGCGGCGTCAGTATTTATCTGGCGAGATTGGGCGATGGCCACGATAGCGAAAGCCGATGCACCGGCCCCTCGGTCGGGATGTAGAACATTATTTATCCTATTGATCCAGCGCCAGAGATAACGCCGCGAAAACACGGCCCGATCGAATGATTAAAGAAATGATTAAAGGAAGGTCCTCAAGGACGCGCCGGAGCGAACGGTCCGTCCCGGAGCCAGAGACGCCGCAATAAACTCATTTAAATTACACACCGTTTCAACTCGAGGACTCGAAAACGGGATTTCCGTGACGTCAAGGTCACAGCCTCTGCCTTATGGATGCAAAATAGGCCTAGCATTTGGCATGTTCTCCTCGGGTGGAGCATTACAAAGTGGGCTTGACCCACGTAGCTCACCTTCCACCTCTTCAGACGGCTCATCGTCAGTAGAGGTTGTGGCTCTGAAATGAGGCTGTTTCAGGGAGCCCTCTCAACTAAGTACCCTGCAGGATCTGCCCCTTTTCGTTCTGCAGCTCTAGTCACATGATGCACCGTGTCAATCAAACTCTCCTTATTAAGTTTTTTTGAGGGGTCACCTCATTTCCTGGAGGTGTGGTCAGCTCTTCATCCATGGTTCAACGATGATTATTAGATGGAACCTGGATTTCTACTGGACCGGCGGTCCTGCAGGACGCCCTCAATGGACTTATAGAGTTTTACAATTGTTAAATACGGGTCACATGATCACCACACGATCTGTACATGTCTGTCCTACACTGTTGATGCTCAAGAAGTCCCCCACTGAGCCTCGGTCCTCACAAGGTTTCTTCCTTAAAATATCAACAGAACAGGGAGTTTTGTCTTGCCGCTGTGTCTTGGTCATGCTCTTTGGAGGTTTAAAGGTTCAGAACTCTTATTTGAAGTTGAAACATCGTCTGAGCGAAGATAACTTTAGTTTTCCTACAATGGAGTTTGAGGAGCAGGTCTGATCTCCTGCGTGAGGTCCTGAGGTCGGGTGATGCTGGGGGTCCACCCTCACGCCCGTTGCTCTGTCCGCTGACGGAACCGTCCGTCTTGTGTTTTTTTGCGTTCCTTCAGCCGAGTCTCAGATGTTCGGGGAATTCCGGTTGATGACGGATCCGGCAAATTTATTCCAGACAGCTGCACCTCTGACAGCCTATCATTAGCTGCAAATCCTCGAGTGATGTGTCGCTCCCCCAAGACCCAAACAGATTGTGGAATATTTGCAAATTACACGACATAATTAAGGATTAACTTTGATGAATATCTGCATCTCCGGGAACCAAGAGGAGGAAGAAGAAGCCCGAGTCAGGAGTTTTCAATCCTCCAGATGACGTCCATCAACGTCAGGCTCTCTGCAAACATCTGACCAGCAGACGAAACCAATCACGTACGTGCAGTCTTATTGTTTTAATGACGGTTTGTTTAGTCGAAGCTCACAGAGGACCGACGTTTGTTCTGAGGAAACGAGACCTTCAGACGAAATCGTCTTCTGATATCTGTTCACATTCTGTTTCATTAAATAATTAAGATCTTTGAAAACAAATTGGGCGACATGTGGCTTAGTAATTGCCATCTTTTCCTCTTTATCGCTTCGAATCACAATTTGGGTGAAGTTCGCATGTCCTCCCCGTGTCCATGTGGGCTTCCTCCGGGTTCCCCGGTTTATTCCCACAGTCCAAAAACAAGGATCAAGGTCACTTGAGTTCTCCAAATATACATTGTGTCTGTGTGAGTGAGTGTGTGTCCAGTGATAGATTGGCGTACTGTCCTGGGTCTATCTCCCCTGGATGGGCATGAGGAACCCCCCACGACCCTAATAGAGGATAAAATGGTGGGAATATATAGGGAAGGCCTTTTTCCTGGTTCATAAAGACACGAGATTTGGATCCTTAATGGCCCCATCCACAGAGTCCCGATCCCAACCCCATTCAACAAAATGGAGATGAACTGGAACAGCGATCGTGAGACGGCCTTCTCGGCTCGTCCGAAGTTGATGAACAAGGAGGACGATGTCTAACGAGTCGTCGTCAGAGCTCCCGCAGATGAAACCAGTCGGCGTCCTGATAATTCCGTTCCAAAAAAAAAATTTGATAATTGCGGCACTCCCGACCCGGTGAGTGCGCGGCGCGTCCGGCGCCGGAACGCGGACGGATTGGTAAAAATGTGCTTTAAAAAAAAATAAAAGAGAACGGCCAACATCAAAGCCCTTCAGTGACAAAGACATTTACACCTGAAACGAAGAGAACCGAGCTCTGGGTCCTTTTCATCTTGGCGGCGATGGCATACGGACGAGCGTGTGAATATTAACCTGTCGTCTCCGATGAGGTGTCGAAGAAGCAATTTCAGCTTCCCTAAAATAAACCTGACGGAGAATAAACAGGCTGAAAGGGATCGGTTCCGGAGCGGGCGGCGGACGAAGGCGGCCGGAGTCGCTTCCCATCACAACTTTAAATTGCATTCCGAAGTGTCTCTCGGCAGGCTTCCAGTCTAGCGGGCGCGTTCCGCTGAAAAGGAGACCATTAGCATCGGAAGCCAGGGGACGGGGAGGTATTAGAGTGGGCTCCGGAGACTCGGGCGCTCGGGTCCGCGGCCTCACGGCGACACGGCGCCGGAATAATGACGGAGGAAGGAGGCGCGAAATCTGCGACTGTAAAGCACTCGCGCTACGGGACATTGCCTTTTAGAGGCCGCTTTGCAAACGCTGCCGGGCAGATGGCGAAGGAAAGTGCACGTCGTCAGCCACATCGCTGCGCCGACGGACGGCGGGAGTTGTAATTAACAAACAAGTGCCCAGTCGGCAGATTGAGAGACGAACGACTTCACAGTTGATAAAGTCTGTTTTCTTTGCGTAAGCCTGAGCATCGGCCGCAAATCGGACGGCGACGCGTTTAAGGTCCGTTTAAGGCCCGCGCCGTCAGCAACTCGCAACCTGAACGCAGTCACGCTAATGAGGCTGGAATTAGAACTTCGAATTTACAACGTAGAAGAAAACAAACTTCAAAGAATCCATCCATCCATCATCTCCCACTTTTTTCTGTTCTGGGGTCGCAGGGGGGAAAGGTGTTCCCAAGTCTATCGAGAGGAGAACGTTTCGGGCGCTGGGCAGATAGACCCAGGAGAGGACGCCAATCTATCACTGGGCACACACTCACTTACACAGACACACTCTATATGGGGCAATTTGGAGAATTCAATTGGCTTGATCCATGTTTTTGGACTGTTGGAGGAAACCCACGCAAAATATTAAAGAAGGACTCTTCAGGCTGAGAGGACACAAGTCTTAGAGAACCTTCAGAGGTGGACAGGAAAACTTTTAACAGAGCCAACACCGAGATACAAGGAACTTTAAAAGGTCCGGACGCTCTCGTCGGTACATCTCCATCGGTTTCCACGCCTCATGGTCCTCAGAGTTCAACGAAGGTTCTGGTTCTCAAGGCCCTCGGTCACATGATCTGTTCTTTCTCAGTGGTTTCCTAACACTCTGGCAGCTGAGCTCTAAATCGGCGGCGACATCGGCGATCGTCCGTGGCCCCTGTCAGATCCTGCAGCCCTGATTTATTTAGCGATGATGCGAGGGCCCGCCGTCGAGGTTCCCGTTTGTTCTGCAGGCAGGACGTGGGCGGCAGGACGGAGGGAGGCTGCCGGGAACCTCCACCCGACTCCGTCGCTCTTCTAAATAAAGAGTCAACTCGTAACTAAGGGACTTCAGATTCATCCGAGTGCTTCTCCAGCTAAAGAATGTCCCTCATTCTGTAGCCTATCCCAGCACTTAACACATAACTCCCCTGGACTGGCCGTTAACCCATCACAGGACTGACGCTTACAGACAATGCAATTAAGCAATTTCTATTTAACTCACCAGCATCTGGCTGAACTTCGAGAGGAAACCCACACAGGCACAGGGAGAACATGCAAAACCACACAGATGTTACCATGTTCCTCTGCTCAGGAATCTCAGGGTTCTGTCCACAGTGTGTTCCATCAAACAGAAAGTCCAGAACTTCTTGGTTCTCCTAAAGTCCTAAAGAACTCTTCAAAGCTCCAAATCTCTCCGAGACAGCGTTCTGTAAAATGGAAACACTACACACTATGTTAAATTTAATTCAATTTAAAAGGTAAATTACTAAGCCGCTGACATCACGAGCACCACAGAGACCTCCCGAGAGAACCGTTCCGTTTTCCAAACCTGAATATTTTTAAGACCTGGGTTGCGAGTGAAGGGGCCACGCTACGTTCTATTCCACGTAGATGACGTTTTTGTGCGACTCCTGAATGCGTTTTGTCGCGTGCCGTTAGTCACTCGGAGAGACACCCCGGTAATGGACTGCCGCTTTCCTCGCCGGCTCGGGAGAACCGATCCGTGATGGATGGCGGAACAGACTCAACTTTTTATTTCAGCTAAAGGAAACGGCTCTCTCTCCTCCTTCATTCCCCTCAAACCAGACGCCGGGACCCCGGCGCCGCCGAACGCGCAACGCTGAACCCGATGATAAAATTATGATTGATATTACCCCACGCTCGCAGCCAATTACAGGTTCCTTTTCACCTTAATGGAATGGAAATGGCTGCGATGTTGAAGGTGTGCTCTTATTTCATTAAAGGTAACTATGACAACGGCATGCTCGGGAAAAAGGCTTCATTTGTTTATTTAGCAGGATGTCACAAGTGGACCGTTTTATCGATCGGAACGAGGGTTTCTTTGCCGAACTGAGACGTACGGATTTAGTTTCTGTTTTCTGATATCCAACAGCTTAAAACCAATAAACAATTCACGCTGTTAACAAAAGAGGACGAACCACAACTGTCCAATAACAACTAAAGAAAGAAGCTATGTAAGGATCAGGGATACTATTAGGAATTTCTGACAATTTTAACATTCAGACGTGACGCACCCTGACGATCAGGATGACGCCTCAGTCCTGTTTCCGCTCTTTTATATTATTTTTGGTAATGGCGCCTGTCCAAGTAATTAAACCAATTTTTTTTTAATAGCGCTTTTTTACAATAGTAAATCACAAAGCAGTTTTACAGAGTTATAAACCTTTAAACCCCAAAAGAACAAGACGAAGAGACAGCGGCAAGACAAAACTCCGTCATGTTGATATTTTAAGGGACAAACCTTGTGAGGACCGAGGCTCCGTGGGGGACTCATCCTCACTGAGCGGCCTCGATCACGTCGAGGTCAACACTAAAACGTAAACCACAATGTAAACCCAATCTTCATCGTTGGAGATCCCCGATTCGACTTACCTCATTCGTCAACTTACCTCAAACTTACCTCAATTACCACAAAGCTCTGTGATCTCGTGTGGCCAGCAGAGGGCGAAAGACTGCACTCGGCTCAGGAGCAGGATTACCTGGCAGGTCTCTGCTCTGCCAGCTCTTAAACTTTACTCCACTCAAACCCTCCTGCTTAGCCCGCCCCCCGCAGCTTTGGGCACCTTGTACACAGCGACCAAGGTGCAATTGGGGTTGGCTGCCTTTGCCCAAGGGCACTTCAGCAATAGTACTTGGTGTACTAGGGGACCTTTAAGTGGCAAGGTTGCCCACAGAGTCCTGAACATGAAAGTGGTCCTTTAAAGTCATAAACAAAAACAAAATTGAAATAATAAAAAAAAAAACAGGGTTCTGAAGCTTTTAGATGCACTAAACCAAAAGGTTCCCGCTTCTTAAGAACCTGTAGAGGAACAAAGGGCCTGCGTCGGTCCTTCTCGCCGGCGACGCTCATTATTCCGACTCAGAAGCAGCTCTTTCTGTACCATGTTTCTGCCGTTTGTATTATGAGCAGAGCGTCGTCTCCCTGCAGATGAATATTGATCAGCGTCGCTCTTTCACTCGGGATCCGCCGAGAGTTAAGCCGCCGTAATGCCAATGTTCTGGCTGGCTGTGTCCCATCACCCTGCGGGAGCCCAGGCTTTTAGAATTCCTCCACACGTGTGGCGAGATGGCGCCAGGTCTCAGATACCCGCCACATTTCACCAGTCAGAATAATCAATCCATTACGCCGCCGTTTGAGGTTCCAGATCGCGGGAACGCGTCCAGCGTTCTGTTACGTCTCAGCCATGTTCTCTGAAGCGATGGCTGCTCTGGGCTCGCGACCGGCACGGGCCGCTTCGGGAATTTGACCAAACCTGCGCGAGGGCGGTGAAGAGAGAAGGACAATTACGTAGTGGATCGACCTAAAGTTCCCCTTCGACTTTACAAAGTTTACGAAGAATGTGAGAAACGTTGGGATGGACTCTACATCATACACTAACGATGGCAGATCACGATTTGTAGGTTAGAGAACTCCGCGGTGGGGGGGGGTAATTGTCGGGACACCGTTCGCCGTTCAGCAATTTTCTCTGCGATAATCACGTCTCATATTTAATCTGCGTGATTATAGAGACCACAGAGAATAAACGCCGTGTTTAACACTGAAAACAAAACCAACAGGATACAGAAATACAGTATTTTATTTTATAAATAACGAATATTTAAGCATTTACTAAATATTAAATAAACAACTTATCAGAATCCACATGGGTTTCCTTCAGGTTCTCCGGTTTCCTCCCACAGTCCAAAAACTAGGTCAATTGAATTCTCCAAATTGCCCCATATAGAGTGTGTGTGTGTGTGAGTGTCCAGTGATAGATTGGTGTCCTGTCCTGGGTGTATCTGCCCAGCGCCCCCCCTCTTCCCGACCCTAGTAGAGGATAAAGCAGAAGATGATGGATGGATGGACTTTATATTAGAAACTGAAACCCTCACGTCTGACTTCATTGACGGCGTGATGGTGGCGTCTCGGTCCGATCCACTAAATCTGATCCGATGATAAATGAAAAGAAATTGACCTTTAGCAATTTATTTAACCTTGGACTTTCGCTGCAGGGGAAGCCCTCCAGCTGCCAATTGAAATTATTCTCGGGGAAATATATATATATATTTTTTAAATCAACAAACCGTCGGCGGAATATAAATAAGGTAAAATCATTTTAGCGTCATTACATCATTCTGAAAGCAGGAGCAGCATTTCATTCTGCGTGACCTGCCTGGAATCATCCCTCTCTTATTTCAAAGCGTTGTCCTCGCTCGCTCGCTCACTCTCTCTCTTTCTCTCTCGACACTCTGTCAAGCTCTCGCGGTGGAGAATTATGGAGACATGGTCCGCTCGGCGTGTGACCTTTGTTTTGAAACACATGAAGTATTTCTACTGGATATCCGGTGGGAAGTGGCACTTGCCCGCAGCCATCTCCAGGCTCTTTAGGATGCGTATTGTTCCAAAAGCCCAGGTTCCCTCTGGAGATGCGAGAAACAAATAGACCAGAGCTGGCGTGTCCTTGAACGCCGGGTGGCTTTCCGCCAGCGATTTGATTCCACTCGCAGCAGCTTTCGTCATCCATCACCGTTCGTCCCTTTGCTCAGCGGATTTTAAGTCGTGTAGATCAGCCTGGCGTCGTTCTGCGGCGGCGGGAACACCTCCACGTCTTAATGAGCAGATTTTATAGCAGAATTTTCATTGACTTCTCAGATGGATATTCGTTTTTTTTTTTTTTTACTTGTTTTACACATTTTTAATTGTAACAAATGCCTTCGTTTGATTGCTGCGCTAAGCTGCTGCCATGGCAACATGACCATCAGGATGACGCCTCAGTCCCGTTTTCGCGCTTTCATAATTCAAGTAATTTATTTCTAGAGCGTTTCTTTTACAATTGTATGTCGTCACAAATCATAGTTATAAACCTTTAAATCTCCAAAGAGCAAGACAAAGGGACAGCGGCAAGACAAAACTCCCTGTTATGTTGATCTTTTAAGGATAAAACCTTGTGAGGACCGAGGCTCAGTGGGGGACTTATCACCCGTGAGCGGCCTTGTTCAGGTCACCACTAAAACTTACACCCCGCAATGTTGTTAGTTCATAGTCGTCATTTATCGCGATTCATCTCCTGGATTTCTATTGGTCCCGCAGGACGCCCTCAATGGACTTATACTTTTTAATTGTTAAATACGGGTCACATGATCACCACACAATCTGTACATGGCTGTCCTACACTGTTAATGCCACCCCCACCCTGAGGAGGATGAGTCCCCCAATGCACCTTGGTCCTCTCAAGGGTTATTCCTTAAAATATCAACATAACAGGGAGTTTTGTCTTGCCGCTGTCTCTTCGGTGACGATGTACAAGTGTTAAAAATAAATTTCTCTATAAATAAATAAATGAACTTGACTCCAGCGTAAGAAAACTTACCTCATTCGTAATGAGTGAGACGTGCCACTCACTCCGACCAATTACCACAAAGTTCTGTGATGTCATGTGACCAGCAGAGGGCGAAGGTGTGCGCTCTGCTCAGGACGCCGTAGAAATGTGCCTTAAGAGGAAATAAATATTAATAAATCTTGCCGTCGTTGAGTCTTAAGAGTCATTCTACGTTAAAACAAAGCCACACCCCCTATTCTGCAACGCGTCACCCCATCAGAACTCATCGGTGCTTGACCTTAAAATGTCACATGACCACAGAGCCTCTCCAAAATCAGGGAGGGGGGGGATTGTTAAACCTGCAGCGTGTGAGGGAGTTGCTCCGAACTCTGGGTTTATTAAAGGAGTTCTGGCTGCAAATTAATGCTCGTCCTCTTCGTTATCAGCGTCGTTATTTCCAGCATGGCTCCTCGCCGACCTCCTTTGTCGTGCCTCAGACGCCGTTCCTGCAATTCAGTGTTTTGTTAGGAACCGCTGCGCCCATCGCGCCACGAGCTTAACCCGATAATCATCTTATTCCTACGTACGCAGCCCCCCCCCGAACGCAGCGCAGTGTCGGAAAGTCCTACATGGGAGTCGCAGTAATGGGTTTTGTCCCCGCACACGTACCCCCGTATTAGGCCTCGTACCCTCGCTCGGAGTTCCGCCATCCAGATTTTCCACCTTGACGTGAGATTTGCATTATTCATGGCGTTTCCTTTGGCTCTATTTTTGGCACCGCGGTCCTCGTTGGAATCATTAACTAAGCCTACGCCGTGTCGGCGACGCGGCCGGGGCCCCGTGCCGGGCGCCGGGATCAGAAGTCAGACTCTGAGCGCTGCCATTTTGCTCCGCCGCATTACGTATTCAAACACGGCAGATTTTAATAGGCTCCCGGGGACTTTCTCCATTACCATGAATTTTGCAACAACTTTGGACGGCGTGTTGCGGAACCTCCGGCAGTCCGATGAATAAACATGAACGCAGGAGATCATCTGAGTTACACATACGTTTGTATTATTGATATTGTTCGGCTCCGCCACGCTACGGCTTCATGTTTGCTTTGCTGATTTCCTCTACGCTGAAAATACAAGGTTATTGGGAACGCAGAACCGTAAGTTTGCAGACCCCCCCCACCCCCCCCGTGACCAACTCATCCCCAGGACTGTGAGAGTTAGAACTTCACTGAAGACTTCATCCATCCCTCCATTATCTACCACTTTATCCTCCACTTTGGTCACAGGGGGGGTTCCACATGCCCATCCATGGGAGAACGTTTCGGGCGCTGGGCAGATACATGGCAATTCCCCATCCATTCATTATCTATCCACTTCTATATTAAGGTCGCGGGGTGGAGGGTGAGGGGGGTGGTTCCCCATGCACATCCAAGAGAGAACATTTAGGGCGCTCGGCTGATACACCCAGGACAGGGTCCTGGTATCGCCAACATACTATATAGGGGCAATTTAGAGCACTCTAAATTGTTCATTTAGATCACTACTTGGAATTCATGTTGTTGGACTTTAGGCGGAAACCTAAGAAGACTCCGCCCAGATCAGGATTCGAACCTGGATGCCAGGCACTGAGAGATTGATGTGATGACCAACTCTACGCTCTACATAAGAGTTTATGGCATTTAAAATAATAGAAAAACATATATCCAATTGGGACAGTCCCATTGACATTCCTGACATTGCCTGAGGAGGCAGCACTGAAACCTCCACCCAGAAATCCTCCACCCACCCATCACCTACAGCTGAACGCACTGAGATGGGTTTGCTATTACAGTGAGGTACCCGGTGCTTTGGGGCGCAATAGAACCGCTTTGCGGTGATGGAGGATATGGGTGTGGGTGGAGGCAGTCGCCCACATGAATGAGGACGCATTTTAATACATGGTTCTGAGCTGGATTAATCTGGGTCTGATAGATGTCAGGAGAACATTACCGATGCAAAGCTCATACAGCTGAGGTTCTGCAGGCTGCTCCAGCTGAACCCTTAGTTCCACCACAGGAACCCTCACCCTCACCGCACCAAGATGTTCTAGGAAATGAGAGGGTTTTAAAGGCGTGGTGTCATCACGCATGAGCGGCGCTCCATAAATAACGTCTTAATGAAGAGCAGCTGGACGGGGACAGCAGATCAATAAGACCTCCGCCGATGGACCTCAGAGAGGCATCGACCTCCCGATTAATTATTTATTGGATTCTCCTCCCACTAATTTTAACTGCGGGCAAAATCGCCGTCGCTGGTCATCTCTCCTCTTTTACATTTTAGCAGCTACCACATCCCCACACTGAGCTACCACACCCCAACACAGAGATACCACACACCCACACTGAGATACCACACCCTCACACTAAGATACCACACCCTCAAACTGAGTAACACCCCCACACTAAGCTATCACACCCCCACACTGAGATACCACACACCCACACTGAGATACCACACCCTCACACTAAGTAACACCCCCACACTAAGCAATCGCACCCCCACACTGAGCTACCACACCCCAACACAGAGATACCACACACCCACACTGAGATACCACACCCTCACACTAAGTAACACCCCCACACTAAGCAATCGCACCCCCACACTGAGCTACCACACCCCCACATTGAACTACCACACCCCAACACAGACATAACACACACCCACACTGAGCTACCACACCCCCACATTGAACTACCACACCCCAACACAGACATAACACACACCCACACTGAGCTACCACACCCCCACATTGAACTACCACACCCCCCCCCCCCCCCCCCCCCCCCCCCCCCCCCCCCCCCCCCCCCCCCCCCCCCCCCCCCCCCCCCCCCCCCCCCCCCCCCCCCCCCCCCCCCCCCCCCCTAAGCTACCACACCCCTACACGGAGCTACCACACCCCCACATTGAACTACCACACCCCAACACAGAGATACCACATCCCCACACTGAGCTACCACACCCCCACATTGAACTACCACACCCCAACACAGACATAACACACACCCACACTGAGCTACCACACCCCCACATTGAACTACCACACCCCAACACAGACATAACACACACCCACACTGAGCTACCACACCCCCACATTGAACTACCACACCCTCACACTGAGATACCACACCCACGATCCACATGTTTTTAAACACTGGCAATAAAACTCAGAGGGAGAACATGCAAACTCCTCACCTGGCAATCAAACCCTTTATCTGCGTGATGGAAGCTTTCGGACGGAAGCCGGTTCTTTTCTTCTCAGAACAAAGACGCCGGCCGAGTCTGTGGCAGGTGCGTCGTTAAAAGGAGCGACGGCCAACCTTTCTTCATTATAACGAGGCGCTGGATGGAAACGTCCTGCAGAAACGTTCGGACACGGATGGAGATCATACAGCCGGCGCATATCAAGCTCCCGAAATAGAAATGCTCATTCGGACAGGAGGAGAACATGCCAAACTCATAGAGCAACCACCTGGAAGTCCATCCGTGTTTGTGTTCTGTTAGTTCCGTTGATTTGAGGGGAACCGCATGCTCCCGGCTCGACGCCGGCGCCGGCCCCTGAACACGCCTGACTCCTGTGGGTTACTTTGAGGGCCTCCATGGCGGGGGAGGCGGGGATCCGGTTCTAAATGGCGGGACGGAGCGGAGGCCCCTGAATGGCATGGCAGGTCCGGGGGCCGCGGGTGTGATGGCTTTCACAAAGCTCACTGCCCTTTTATTCCTCAGGAATTATTAAACCGCCGGCTTTCTGAAGGCTGACGGCGGCGCCACCGCTGGGTCTGTTTTTCCGCCGACCGCGCCGAGCCCGGCGTGCGAGCGCGGGGGGAGGGGCGGCGGTTTAAAGGTCTGAACGGAACGGCGAGGCAGTTAGGCAGGAGCTTCCGGAGCGGTACGGAGATCAGAGCGGCGGGCGGCGGGCCTCCACACAACGACATGGTGTGCGGCAGGCGGGCGGGCGGGCAGGCGGGCGGGCGGCGCGCCGACTTCAGCAGGCCGGGCTTTGTTTGCGCCGCGTGTGGTGCGTGCCCTTTCTCCCGCATTACGAGCTTCAGATGCTGACTCAGCGTGCGAGCGACGAACAGACGAACGACGACAAACGAACACAGTTAACGATTTACAGTTTAAATATTTAATTATACAATTTAAATAAGTTAACGCCATCAAAACATCTGTAACAGGATTAAGAAAATCAGAACCACGCAAATTCTGCTTTTAACAATTGAACTGAATTCATTTATTAAAATTTATTTTAAATGCCTTTAATAATTTCTGCTTTAGTAATTTCAATAAAATTTCAATCTTCCACTTTATCCTCTACTAGGGTTGTGGGAGGGGGGGGGGTCCGATTGCTCGAACGTCTCGATTGCTGGGTACACACACAGACAGGCACACTCTATATGGGGCAATTTAGAGCATTCCATTTACCTTGAATCTTTTTTTTTTTTTTTTTTTTTTTACAGTGGGAGGAAACCGGGGAACCCGGAGGAAACCCACACGGACACGGGTGAGAACATGGACATTTCACCCAGCTTGGTATTCGAACCGGGAATCCGTCGCGCTGAGAGGAGAACATGCCAAACACTAACTGTCCACAATAAAATATTCCAAATGTAAATAAAAATCCCAATTTAAACTAAATGAGACATTCAAATGCATCGGAACCTCAACTCTGAACCCCCACAGATTTGTGTAGCACCGTGTTGTTGCCCATCGTCGGTCGTGACGGCGATGGACAGGCGAGCGGGTGAGTGATGGATGGGGCGGCGGCCCCCGCTCATATCTCGCCGTTGATTGGGGATAAACGGCGTGTTTCCGCAGAACCGCTGGATGATTTATGTGCAGAGGAACGTCTGCGGTGGTGCAGAAGGTTTGGGTGGATCCTGCTGGTCCGTGTGTGGGAGCAGAACCCGTTTTCCTCTGGGTTCCCGCTGGGTTCCTTCGCAGGCTGCAAAATAGAGAATGCCTCCAGTTCAGCCTCACAGCGTGTTCTCCTTCCAAGGAACTCCAGGTTCCTGCACTTTGCAGAAAATAGCAGCTCCTACCTGCGAGGCTCAGCCATCTGAGTAATATCGCTTCCGTCAATTTATTTTCCTCCCACCGTACCGTCGTCTCCCGTGCCGTTTTTCCATCCGCACTTCGGGCCCCGCCCCCCTCCGCACCGTGCCAGGCTCATTTGCATTTCCATTACCATTCCATCGGCACCAAACTGTTCTCATTTGGTTCCTTCTAGAGCACGGGCAGCCCAATGGCACCGGAGACGCCGTGCCAGGGTTCAGTACCCTTCACTTCCCCAAGAACCATCAACGGCCCCCCAAAAAATTATTCATGAGTTCTTGAGGTTTGGTTCCAATATAGTGCGAGTTCAATCAAACCAACATCACGGTGGGAACCAAACAGGACCCAGACCCCATGTCAGGGTGGCTTCTGTTCCACAAATGGAGGCGTCCCGCGTTGGGACGTCCGTACCGACCCAGCACGGAACGTAATAAGAGAGTAATGAAGGCGGTCATGTGACTGAACAACAGGGAGAGGACGGAACAACAGAACAATATGAGCCGGGCGCCTAAAGGCTCGTTAACACTCGACGTCGACGCCGGGACGCCGTCCTACAAACATCGTAAAAGCTCTTCATCTCACTTCAGTCTCACAGCAGGAAACCACCCCACCCAGCCCACCACCCCCCTCCCCAGCAGGCAGTTTGGGGCAAGTGTTCCACCTCAGTGTGCTCTAGAGGCCAATGGTGTGCTTCTGCTGATGCCTGTGCTTTCGTTTTTTGTTTATGTAAGCTCGATGATGAAGCTCCGGCAATTAACGCGCCGCTCGTCTTTTAGAGTTCCTTCCCGAATCCGGAAAAACAGGTCAGACTTTTCTACCTCTCGTTTTCACTCGCTTTGTTTTTTTCAGGAATCAGCAAAATAAAAAAAATGTAAAATATTCTGCACGAGTTTGCAAAGTACTCCGTTACCTCGTCGTCTTCACGTCGTAAAATGAAGAAAAAATATCCAGAGTCCCGTAAAATCGCCCAAAAGTGGAACTACAGGTACAGAGAGTATCAAAGAACGAAGCAACGATAATTCCACCGCGATGCACAGAGTTCCACGGGCTTGGGAGTACTTTAGAAAAAAAAAGGTTTAATTCACCGTCATTAACACAATCTGTCGACGCATTACGACAACCATCCTATAACCTCCATCCATCCATTATCTTCAGCTTTATCCTCTACCAGAGTCACAGGGGGGTTTCCCCATGCCCATCCAGGGAAGAATGTTTTGGGCACCCAGGACAGGGGGCAATCTGTCACTTGACACACACTCACTCACACACTCACTCACACTATATGCGGCAATTTAGAAAACTCAATTGACCTTGATCCATGTTTTTGGACTGTAGGAGGAAACCGGAGAACCCGGAGGAAACCCACGTGGACACGGGGAGGACATGGAAACTCCACTCAGTTTGGAATTGGAACCTGGAATCTCCAGCACTGAGTGGAGAACGTGCCAACCACTGAGCCGCCCAATCCTAAAGCTTATACGTATAAATAACTACATACAAGTCCAGGAAAGCTCTTTGGTCCCCAAGTCTCCGGAGGTTCTCCACAGGACGTTTTTTAGTGACCAGACACGTCCATGTTAGAATGTTTTTAGGGGTAAAATAATGGAAATTAGGATGTACATACCGAAGCTGAAGCACGTTCCATCTGTAACGGCCTGGCGATGCGTCAGTCTGAAGAACGTGGAACATCTGCAGATACACAAAGCTAAATTAAATTTAATAGTCGAGCGTTTACAGAACGTACGTTCTCTCATCTCTAGAAATAGACGTAATATTCATCTGCTGGAATCAGGTTTCCGTTCATTAACGGGCCGACCGCGTGAAAACGCTGATGATGGAAAGAGGCGGAAGCTTAAGAGTCGACAGCGGCGGATTTAAACGGAATAAACGGCGTGCATGTTTTATATTAAGCATCGTCTCCGACGCCGGAGTCCTCCCTCGGCGTCGAGTGCGGCGTTCTTCATCTTCAGTTTTGTCATTACTGTAAACGGCTCTCTGAAGACCTCATTAAACGGCATCAACGTTTACGCCGGTCCCTCCTCGGCGCCGCCTCCTCTGCGCGGCCCCGTCTCCGCGCCGGCTTCAGCATTTATTTAGTTATTACAATTATACAGCTCTCATTTCGTCCCGAGCCTCCGCCGAGCCGTTCTCCAGCCGTTGTCTGTTGACGTGGGAGGTTCTCCGGTTCTTCGGTGCGAGACCGTAAGTATGCGAGCTTGGTATCCAGCTGAGGTTTCAGTGTGAAGCCGCAAAACTTAATAATTTAAATCATTAAACAGGACGTTTTGGGCGGTGATGCCCATGATCATGAACCTCAGTGCTGCCCCCTATTGGGAACAGCGGGAGTGAGATTGGAAGACAACAGGTTTTTTGAAGTTTCTTGATCCACAGTGAGAGCAGCTGAGAAACTGGTCTTCATTTAATGACTATCAGGGGGTCAGAGTCAGGGTTCTTATAAGTATCCTCTAGAACAAATACCCTCTGATATTGGGCTCTCGTCTACTGTCTTTAGGAGATAAAGGATTGAATGGCGTGGTTGTTGGCACCAGGTCAGTTGGAGAAGATCTATGAAGAAGATCCTCCAACACTCGAGATCTGCTGATGAACTGCACCACCAGGTTCCTCTAATCTGAAGCCGTCAACAACAACAGAACTCAGACGACGACTTCAGAAGGACCAATCCGTGGTTCTCTAAAACAAACCCAAAGTAGTTCCAGCCTTCAGACGTGCCCAAAACCCTCTCTCGTAGCGTTCCTGAGGAATGTTAGCATTCTCACTTTAGTGGAGATCACTGGGTTCTTTATAAAAAGAACATCAGCACCGGGTGAATTCTGCAAGGCAAACAACAGAACTCACAGAGAACCGAGGAACCCCCCAGGAGCCCGGCTCAGGCAAGTATTCCGTCTGTTCTTCTTGCCGTGTGGAAACTCAGCTGGAGACGTTCTCATCTCTGACATCTTTGAAACCGACAGGACATCGCCGCGGTACATCTGCGCCGCCTTCCCGTCTGTAGGTGGCGTGATTAAACCTGAAAGGAACATGCTAAACTCTGCAGGAATAATGAAGCTTGCCCCGTTCCGCCTCTTCCTCCAAAGGTACGGGTTTCTCTGACGGCGGTCTGGCTTTCTGAACGACGTTGGGTTCTCGGGACACGGTCCTCCGTCGGAAACCGATCGCGGCCTCGTCGGTTATCGATCACACCGTCGGCCCAATCGGAGTGTGAACGTGAATTAAGGTTCCTCAGATCTGTGTTTACAGAACCTCTCGGGTGCATTTGCATAATAGCCGTGAAGATCCAGGCGTCTGATTAAATTCACACTGCGATTCTTGTAAACACATTTACATTTTACCTCCCAGATACCAAACGCACAACCGAAGCTTCCGAAGAATTAATAACAGATCATCTCAAATCTGTAGATTAAAAGACGGGTAAATACATCAGGAGGTCGGGGGGGGGGGGGGCAACCCCCCCCCCCCCCCCCCCCCCCCCCCCCCCCCCCCCCCCCCCCCCCCCCCCCCCCCCCCCCCCCCCCCCCCCCCCCCCCCCCCCCCCCCCCCCCCCCCCCAATGGAAGTTGGAAGGAGGTTGAGTAGGTATGAGGGTAGTTCGGAGGTTGAGTAGGTATCAAGGGAAGTTGGAAGAAGGTTGAGTAGGTATGAGGTTAGTTTGGAGGTTGAGTAGGTATGGAGGTAGTTTGGAGTTTGAGTAGGTGTGGGGGTAGTTTGGAGGTTGAGCAGGTGTGGGGGTAGTTTGGAGGTTGAGTAGGTATGGAGGTAGTTTGGAGGTTGAGTAGGTATGGAGGTAGTTTGGAGTTTGAGTAGGTGTGGGGGTAGTTCGGAGGTTGAGTAGGTATGAGAGTAGTTTGCAGGTTTAATAGGTATGAGGGTAGTTTGGAGGATAAAAATGGATGTCTTAATCCACCCGTAAAGACCACAATCTGATCTGATCCACCTCCCCTCAGGATTGGAGCCCAGGTTCTTCTTCTTCTGTACATTGAGGTTTCCTCGGATGTTTCCGTTGTTTACCACGTCGTGTTGTGGAAAGGCTCGGAGTTCCAATGCGCTATAAATACTTTAGTACGTGAACATCAGCGACGGCGTTAAAGATCCACGAACAGCGTGCAGAACCTCAGTGCCATCTGACATCACGGCCTTCGTGGCGGCGGGGGTCACGAAGGAGAACGAGCTGAAGAGCCCTGATGGAGCGATATCGCCGACTCATCGCGTCGCTCACATTCCTCCCGCGGCGAGTAGAGCGCGCGAGAGCGAGGCCATTAGCATCGCGGCTGGAGGTGGGCGGACTCACTGATTGGCCAGTCACTCTCCGGAGAACAAGGTGATCCTCGCCGCTAATGACCCCCCATATGCCCTTGGAGATAATCGGACCATCAGCTGAAGACGCCGCCGCCTTCCGGAACGGGCTGCCCCCACGTTCTAACGCTCGCCCCTTGCCAAGGTCTCGTTTGGTTCCCTCGCTATAAAAGAGCCCAAATCCGCCGGCTTAGCTCGGAACGGCGCGCCCGTTATTTATTATTTAATTTCAAAGGGCGTGAACCGAAACCCCGAGACGGATCTCCTGATAACGGATTTGCATAATCAGACCTGAAGGGTGACCTTCTGCTCGAGTGTTTCACGTCGGCCGTGAAGCTCGCATCGGGTCCCCGTTATAAACGACCCCGTACGCAACGAACGGGAGGCCGCGCCGAGCGGCGCCCCCTGGAACGACTCCCACGCAACGCAGAAGGCGTCATCGTAAACGTCCGCTCGCACCTCTGATGGATTCCGGCGTCCTGCGAGAGTGCAGGTGATGAGCATTCACGGTCCTGCAGAAACGCTCACGTCCTCGCCGTCTCCTCGCTGTCCTTGGGCTCCGGCGGGGAGTTTTCGATAACGACGCCGGATAACAATCTCGGCTCTGAATCGAAAGGCGGCGGCGGCAGGCGGTGATGGGAGGGGCGTGGCCTGTTCATTACGAGCTGCTTTACAGGCGTGTTTACATGTTTATAAAAACGAAGGCGTCTTTATGAAGGTAACCCTCCGGCGCTATGGAGTGTAAAATTGGATTTCCTGGAGGGTCCGAGTGAGGAACATCTGTCGATAGATGTTGTGGAACATCAGAACGTTCTTGACTGAACATGCTCCTCAGCTGTTAGTCCAAGCCCTCAGCCTATCCCGGCTCCGTTACTGTAACGCACTCTTTGCTGGGTCTCCCAGACCTCTACACTGATTCAGAACTCTGCAGCCCGACTCGTGTTCAACCACCCAAGTAAGATCATGTGACTCCACCTCTCCTCTCTGATTGGCTCCCTGTAGCTGACTCTGATCTACAGGGCTCTCTGGATCTGGCCCCTCTGACCTTCACTCTAGATTTTAAAACACACTCCGACTCGTTCTCTACATTCTAGTCATGATTGTCGCCCGGTGGGGCAATCTCACTCTCACTCCACTGAAAAATGGTGGAACCGTCTTCCCAACTCTGTCCGTAAGGCGGCGAGTCACATGACGTCTTTAAGAAACAACTGAAAACACAGAAAAGTTTGGCGTCTGCTAAATGTCTACACGTAAACGAGGGCGTGTCTAATGATTTTGCCATCATGAGCCTCCATGTGGTCTCAACCCCAAACGCATCAACGTTCACTCACTCAACCCCGAGGACTTGACTCCTCAGTGCGACGCGCCGCAGTTGGGATCTTAACTTTGTTCGTTTTAATCCTGTGGCTGCGGTTCTGTTAGAACACTGATGATGTGGAAGTGGGACAGAGAGTGGTCTCAGCGGCCGGACTCTCGTTCTTGGACGTAATTCTCGGTAATGAAGTGAATACTGCTGAATCCGAATCTACCTTTCCGTTCGGCTAACAAGGTCAGCGTGGCGCCTCTTCTTCACTTTACAAACACGGCATTAGCTGGATCCTGACCTCGGGGGTTACGTGCGAGTTAAGTAATTGGATGGAGTCTGAAGGGATTAAAGAGCAAAACAAACCGGGGTAATGTAGCGCAGCCGGACTGCTGCACTCAGCTCTTCTGGCTGCCCTTTCCCTGCCACCCCCGACTCTCCGGCCCTAATTGGTCTCGCCGTGTTAATGCGTCCCGTTTGTGTTGCAGAGGAGAAGAACGCAATAAGAACACGACCGATCGCGCCGCAGTCCGAGGTATCACCGAGGATGGAGAACCGGGTGGAACCGGGTCGGGGTGGTTCCCATTAAAGACGCTCTCAGAAACCTACAGGTCAAACCTGACATCACTGCCCTGTACTGTAGCACCATACTCAGGTATACTACACATCCTCTAATAGGGTCACATGGGGTCCCCATGCCCATCCAGGGAAGAAGGTTTCAGGTGCTGAGCAGATACGCCGAAGACAGGGCAACAATCTGACTCATCAAACACATGCTATATGGGGACAACAGCGTTGCATTTACCTTGAATCCATGTTTTTGGACTGTGGAAGGAGACCGGAGAACCCAGAGGTAACCCATACGGACACGATGAGACCATGGAAACTCCACCCAGATTGGTATTCGAACCTGAAATCCCCAGTGCTGAGAGGAGAACATGCCAAACTCTAAGCCACTCATACCACATACTGTCCTTCTGTCCAGGAAGGTCCATAAAGACAAGACTGTGTGGAAGAACTTGCCCGACCCACACAGAACCCTGCCTCCCTGACCCCTCACCTCAACCCCATCTCGCATTTTGGGTTTGAACCAGAACGGAACGTGAGCAAGGTCCTCACAGGTTCTTCTCGTTCCTGAGATGTTTCAGGCTCTCAAGTAGAACCTTCTTCTTCTCAGTGTCTTCTTCTTCTGGCTTGGTGATGGAACCATGAGCTCCACTGGACGAACAGACTTCATGCTTCATCTGCTTTACGTAATGTTCTTCTGAATTGCGTAGAACGTTGGGTAAATCTCGCCGGTCCCGCTGTTGGCAGGTTCTCTCTCTGAAGAACGCAGCCCGTCCGAGGTTCGGTTCCAGATTTAATGCGTTTTACTTCATCTTGTGGTTGATCAGCTACGTCCAAAGCGAGGGGTTGGAACGACGGCGTCGCTCAGGCGCCGGAGAACAATGTGCGATCTCCAAACGTCTTTATGTGGAGATCTGCATTAAGACGAGAACGTGTTCTGTATCTGAGGCGGAGAACCCGCCGGGGGCTTAATGTAGTGTAAAATTGAAAGTGTAAATTTAAAGCACAAAGAACAAATCACCAGAGGATCAAACAGAGTCCACGCTCCTGCACCACCACGTTCCCCTGGTTCTCCCGGGGCGTCGTCTGGACGTTAAATCATCCCTGCAGCGCCTCTGAGGAGACATGGGTTTTAATTGGTGTGAAGACACGAATAGCTGCGGCGAAAAAAAAAAAAAAGGTCGCTCTCGGGTTCCATATGATCGTTGACGTTCCGCCGGCCTCCCACTCGACCGTCTGAGGTTCCAGTATGCTCATCATCAACCTCATCTCCGGCACGAGGACACAAAGTAAAAAGACGCCGTCATGGGGACAGTTATCCATCCATTATCTTCCACTTTATCCTCTATTAAGGTTGCTGGGGGGGGGGGGGATGGTTCCCCATGCTCAACAAGGGGAGACCGTTTCGGACGCTGGGCAGATACACCAAGGACAGGGGGGCAATCTATCACTGGACACACAGTCACTCACACACACTCTATTTGGGGCAATTTGGAGCGTTCAAATCATCTTGAATCCATGTTTTTGGACTGTGGAGGAAACCGGAGAACCTGGAGGAAACCCACACGGGCAGGGGAGAACATGCAAACTCCACCCAGATTGGGATTCGAACCATCGAACCATCCATTAGGTTCTGCTTTATCCTCTATCATGGTCGCAGAGTGGTTCCCCATGCCTATCCAGAGGGAAACGTTTTGGGCGCTGGGCAGATACACCCAGGACAGGGGGGCAAGCTATCACACTCACTCAAACAGACACACTCTATATGGGGCAATTTGGAGAACTCCATTGGAGAACTCCATTGTCCCATCCTTTTGACTAAATGTAAATCGGAGAACCCGGAGGAAACCCACATGGACACGGGGAGGACATACCAACCACAGGGACAGTTTTAAGGTTAATGCTTGACGCCTGTACCTTTAAGACTTGTAAACTGAGGTACAGAAGGCCGTTTATTAAACATCAGAACCTCGTCTCCATTTCTTCGTGCCTGGTTATTTGCGTTTCTGACGGTTAATATTACGCCGATCTTTCAGTCTGGGTTCTATCCCGGTCGGGGCCACGAGGGGTGCGGCACTCTCTCATCCGCTGCCTTTTCATTACTAACTCTCGCGGTCTTTGCGGTGGGATTTACCTCTGTGTCGGGAGAACGTCTCTTTTTCATTCGTCTCCTCAGAGGAGGACGGTGGTGCGGCAGGCGCTGAATTATGCAGAATGGATTTTCGTGACACTAAAACGTCAAATAAGAAGTGAGGTATCAATCTTCAGATGATGCTTCAAATGGAAATGAGTCGGAGACGCGCTGACGCCGGATGTGCCGCTTAATTCCAGAGAATAACAGAGCTGCGAGGAAGCACCATTTCCCGCCGTGGCTCGTGTGCGGAGCGGGCCGCTCATACGGAGGTGTAGCTCGGTTCCGGACCGGAGCATGCCGTAGTTAAAGGTGCAGAATAGCCGGGCCCTCAAGGCCCCGAGGTCCTTAACCCTGAGCTTTAGAGATGGTATCATATAATGACCTCAGAGCTCTGCTCTTTACATTGGAGGCCAGACGGAGAGGAGGTTCGAACCGACGCTGCAACGGCGACCCCTGTTGACGGGTCAGGCCTCAGACATCTGTGTGGAAAGAAGGAAGGGGATCACGGGTTCAAGTCAAATGGATTTTTGCATCGTAAGAGGAGCGGTAACAAAAGGCAGCGGCAGTGCATTTAAAAGCAGAAGGCAGCAGAAATGTTGTTTTCAGGGCAGTGGAACAACAAAATGTTGTTTTCAGCAGCAGCAGTGAGGTAGAAGGCAGCATCATGTTACATGGCAGCAGCAGGGAGGTCGGAGGTGGGCAGCATGTTAGAAGGCAAATAGCAGTAAGTTATAAGGCAGCATCATGTTACATGGCAGCAGTGAGGGAAAAAAGCAGCATCATGTTACAAGGCAGCAGCAGTGAGGCAGAAGGCAGCTTCACGTTACATGGCAGCAGCAGTGAGGTAGAAGGTGGGCAGCATGTTAGAAAGCAGGATCATTTTAGAAGGAAGTAGCTGTGAGTTGGAAGGCAGCAACATGTTCAATGGCAGCCGCAGTTTGTAAAAATGCAGCATCATTTTAGAAGGCAGCAGCAGTGGAGTTAGAAAGCAGCATCATGCTAAATGGCAGCAGCAGTTTGTTAGATGGCAGCATCTTGTTTAATGGCAAGCAGCAGCAGCAGCAGCGAGTAACAAGGCAGAAACCTTTTTGAAGGCAGCAGTTGCCACTTAAAAGGCAGCAACAATATCTTAGGAGGCATCGGGAGACTGTTAGATGGCAGCTTGTTAGATGGCAGCAGTTTGTTTAAAGGCAGCCTCAATGTTTTTAGAGGCAGCAGTGCCTTGTGGTGGCAGCAGTGTTGATTAAAGCCGGCACAGCAGCGCCCCCAGTTTGGTCACGCAGCGTCGTGCTCAGAGGTAACAGTGGTGAGGTTTCAGGTGGTCGCTGTGCGTTCGGTAACAGCTGTGTGAATCAGACGGAGGTTCGGATCTGATTTATACGATAAATAAATCATGAACATCTGATTTTGACAACCATAATATTAATAATAATAATAATAATAATAATAATAATAATCTTAAAGCTCTGCAGGCCAGACGGCGTCCAGGCGATCGACTACAGACTCTGAGAAAATAAGGAGTTGTGTTTCTCTTCACTCGGCAATTACGACTTACAGACTGGAAATGTCACTCGGAACAGAACCCTGCTTGTCGCAGTTGTTCTGAAATGTCAGAGCAGATTTGATTTGCTTATCCGTTTCCTGAGCGACGAAAGACGACGAGCAGAACAGCCGTCCAACGCCGCGGAACAGACGAGACGGTGCGTACGCCGAAACTATCACCTCTTTACCAACCACCTAAACGTTCCACCACCCGGGAAGGATGCACCCCGGTCCCCCAAAACCCTGCAACCAGCGGACGCACCCCAGACCCCCAAAACCCTGCAACCGGCGGACGCACCCCGGTCCCCCAAAACCCTGCAACCGGCGGACGCACCCCAGACCCCCATAACCCTGTGACTGGAGGACACACCCTGGTCCCCCAAAACCCTGCGACCAGCGGACGCACCCCAGACCCCCATAACCCTGTGACTGGAGGATGCACCCCGGTCCCCCAAAACCCTGCAACCAGCGGACGCACCCCAGTCCCTTAAACCCTGCCGACCGGAGGACACACCCCAGTCCCACAAAACCCTGCAACCAGCGGACGCACCCCAGACCTCCAAAACCCTGTGACTGGAGGACGCATGCCGGTCCCTCAAAACCCTGCAACTGTAGGACACACTCCAGTCCCCCAAAACCCTGTGACTGGAGGATGCACCCCGGTCCCCCAAAACCCTGCGACCGTGGGACGCACCCAAGTCCCTTAAACCCTGCCGACCGGAGGACACACCCCAGTCCCACAAAACCCTGCAACCAGCGGACGCACCCCAGTCCCCCAAAACCATGTAATCGGAGGACACACCTTATTCCTTTAAACCCTGCCGACCGAAGGACGCACCCCAGTCCCCCAAAAAATAAAACTCCTAAAACTTGCAGACCGGAGGACGCGGTAGACCAACAGACACACCAAGACCAAAAGTACCGGGACACCCTCCCGTCATACCTATGGGAGCGTTAATGACCTCACACAGCTTTCACTGAGGTCAGATCTAGAACTCAAAGCACAGCAGACGGTTCACGTTCCGCTCACGTTCCGCTCTCTCCTGCATTTGCATTTTGATGAATGTTATCTAAGTATTAATTTTATTGATTGGTCGATAGCCACTCGCGGTTCGTTAGCATTCAGCTCGCGTCGTTTGCACGTCTTCAGAAACACGACGGCGACCAGGTTATAAATATTCATCCGGCGTCCCATTGGCCAACTCCTCAGGCTGTAAATGATTTCTGATTGGACGATTTAAGGGAAACGGGGTTGAATATTAAACCAGGCTATTAATCCAATTAAATCCGTAAAAGAGGGAACGAGCGCCGCCGCCGTCCTGTGTATCCGTCTGAAGCCGATCGCTGGGAATGCTAATTATCCCGTAATCTTCCCCGGCAACGGCGGGTCGCCGGGTCGATCCCATCCCATTACCGCGGCAACCGACACCCTCCCGCTCCTCCCTCTTTCGTGATCGGACACGCCGCTTAATTGTCGTGGCAAAAGCTAATCAATCAAAGTCCGAGGTGAGGGTCCTCGCACTCGGCCCTCGCTCTACCTCACTCACTCACTCACTCGTTTTTACGGACGCCGGCCTCCACAATAAACCCGGACGTTCCTGAGGGTCGGCGAATCCCCTCGCACCGCCGCGGCGTGTTTATTGGTTTTTGAGCCGCCCTGCAAAGCGAGTTATTGGTGGACTGATATGAAAAGCACAGGAGAGCAGTTCCGATTCATCTCTCGCTTATGTGCCGTCTGCTCAGCCGTTATTAAGGACACGAGGTTATTGGATTTATCCTCCACAAGACAGCATTTGGTTAAAGGCCAAGCCCGTCACAAACAGCACCCCCTCCCTGTCCCCCATCCCCGTACCTCCTCCCCCTGCCGTAACGGCCACCTCTGTTCTGGGAGGAGAACTCAACGTGGCGAAAGTATGCGTTCACCGAGGTTTTAAGGCTCCACTTTAGTCACCGAGTCGACGTTCCAATTATTCCCAATGGTATAATACGGTTGGAGGGAGCAGGTGATTTGGGACGTAGCCTTTCCGTATTTGAGCGTACGTTGTTGGTTTTCTAGTATTAAGTGATGACTCGAGGTGTGTTCACTGAAGAAAGTACGAGTGTGATGGAGGCAAACGAGGTAAACGAGGTAAAGCGGCGAGTTTTATGTTTGTAGCTTAAAAGTTGACCGAGTTACCGCCGACTTCCCCCCCATTAGAGATGAACTAACCCAAATTTGAAGAGTGATCAGCAGTGAACGAAGAGTGCGACTCAACAGCCCCGGTCTGCCTCCAGCCGTCTACGACTCCAACCAATTTCGTTTTTGTCGCTCGAAAATTGCCTGAGTTACGGGAATGAGAAAAGCGCCCTAATGCAGAGTGAATGGGAATTTCGGCTCAGGAAAAACGGGAATATCTTGGGAACGGGTCGACCGATTCCGTAACTGCGAACAAGCCCTGATCTCACCCCTGAGCCGGGCGAGTCCTGCGAAAATCGTCTCGCGAGGTCGGAAATTGTCCGAGAAGACAGGGAGACGAAAGCAGTGGAATAATAAAAATTGCACGGTGGCTAATTTTTAAAAATACAACACAGATTGGTTAACGACGCTCCTCTGGTGCGGTTCCATAGAAATGGAGGATGAAAAGCAGCGTGGCCTCGTGCTTTTGCAGGAGACTTGGCCTCTCAACACCGTTTCTATTAAAGTCTAATTACGCCGGCCGTCCGGAATGAGCGAACTTTGTAATTAGCGCGGCGGCGGCGGCGCGGATTCGGAGTGCGGCATTGAAAGTGAAAGCTACATCAGTGCAGGTGATAAGTGTGAACCAATCAATAGTGCCGAACGCCGCTCTCTCCGTGTCCACCGCAGGACGTATCGGAACCCGGCGCGGCGCCGTTAGCGGACGCCGTTTGGTTGGCGCGCGCTCACCGGGGCTGCGGCTAATTACTTAATTACGAGAAACAATATTCAGTGAATAGGTGGGACCTTGGCTGAGTTAATTAAATCCAAAACTATTAATTAACGCAGGCTTTTTCTGGCCCGCGGACGGTCTGTGCGGTAGCGGGCGGTGGGGGGGCGGGGGGGGGGGCGTAAGCGTGCGGCGGAAACAGAGGGAGGTTCGGAGTCTTAACGACTTCAGAATTATTTAAATTAGAAAGAAAATAAAGACATGAAGATGAAAGACTTGTCTGTCAGGGTGGCTTAGTGGTTTGGCATGTTCTCCTCTCAGTGCTGGGAACTCCCGGTTCGAATCCCAATCTGAGTAGAGTTTGCATGTCCTCCCCGTGTCTGTGTGGGTTTCCTCCGGGTTCTCCGGTTTTCCCCCACAGTCCCCCCAAACATGGATTCAAGGTGAATTGAGTTCTCCAAATTGCCCCATATAGTGTGTGTCTGAGTGTGTGTGTGTGTGCCCAGTGATAGATTGCCCCCCTGTCCTGGGTGTATCTGCCCAGCGCCCCAAAACGTTCTCTCCATAGATGGGCATGGGGAAACCCCCCCCCCCCCATATGTGTGTGTGAGGAATGATCAAAGGCTTAGATCAAACAATGTTGGGTGTGTTTAGATTAAAGGTGATCAAACCCACTACAAACCAAGAGACGGAACACACGGATTATAATCTGTTTAAGATCCGCGATGCGGCGTCCTGAGAGCGTATGGTGAGACAGCATCGCGACCTCACGGGACGCTGGACACCACACCGGCCGTCTCATGATCTCAGAACAACCTCAGCGTTTATTCCTCACGCTAAGTGAGCGCACACACACACACACACACACACACACACACTCACAGAACGTGGGATGAATTACAGCACCCCGCCGCTCTTCACGCGACCTTCAGTGTTTTTTTTTTTTTGTTTTTTTTGGGGGGGGGTATCCTTGCCGCACCTCACTCCTCATCCTCGCCTTCAGCCTCAGATTGCAATCAGTTTGGGAGTCAGTCTCCGTCTTGGCCACTAGGTGTAGCTCAAGCACTCAGGTAGGAGCTGCAGACACACACACACACACACACACACACTGTACACAATGAAATGGCTTACACTCTTTTTTTATTTAATGACCAGGGGAATGTGAGGAGTCCCGAATAAAAGGTCCCCCCCCCCCCTTCCCGTCTCCCGTCCTGCAGCCGCTCGCTTCTTTAACGTTCGCGATTAGAAAAGATGGAGGAATGCGCAGAGAGACGCTCTGCAGAGAGAGGCTGTCGTTCTGGACCCGGCCGTCCACAGAACCTCAGGATTAGAGACCTCACTGAACGTCCCCCTGCACATGGACACAGGCACCGCATGGACAACAGTGTTCACACTACACCTGTGCACTACACACTACACCTGCACACTATACACTCACCTGCGCACTACACCTGTGCCCTACACAGTACATGCACACTCTACACCTGCACATACACCTGTGCACTACACACTTCATGCACACGCTATACCTGCACACTACACATACACACTACACAGTACACCTGTGCACTACACACGCACCCTACACCTGCACACTACACCTGCGCACAACACATGCACACTACAAAATACACCTGTGCACTACACACCACATGCAAACTCTACACCTGCACATTACACAACACATGTGCACCCTACACCTGCACACCACATCTGTGCACTACACCCTACACACTACACCTGCGCACTACACAACACACGCTATACCTGCACACTACACACTTACACAATACAACTATACACTATGTTTGCACACTACACCTGCGCACTACTTGAAAAGGGCCCTCCCCAAACTGTTCCAACAAAGTTGAAAAACTCCAGGTGACCTTAACACCTGACTGGACTCCTGATTCCTCACGTCTGTAGCTGAGGGTGAGCAGCTGACCCTCGCCGTACTGACCCTCGCCGGATGAGACTGGCACTAGATGAAGTGCACTAGACCGGGACAGATGACTGGACATGACAGGGTCCCCGGGCCTCGGTGCTCCATGTTGGGTACGTGGGCACGTACGAGTGGACGCTCATTACGAAGACGTCTCAGGTCAGACCCAACCCCCCCCCCCATCGCCCCTCCCCCCCACATTCATCCCTCTATGAGCTTCTGACAATTATCAGTAGCGAGCTGCCGAGCGGGGCACTTGACCTTATTCCTCGTAGATCAGTGACCGCTCGTCCGCCTCGCACTTCCTCCGAATGCGTGTAACATAAAATGACACTCGCCCGCAGCCGCCTCGCGGTGCCTCGTTCTGCGTAAGTGCACATGACAGGAGGGGCGGGAGCGGGCGGCGGGGCAGGAGCGGGCTCCTCACTGGTGGTAAAAAGAAAAGAAATTAAAAAAAAACAAGCCCTCTGCGGCTCCGCCTCCCCTCTGCGTCCGTCCGTCCGTCCCGTCCGTGTTCTGGAGTGGACGCGGCGAGCAGAAGAAGATTGCCCCCCCCCATCCGCTCAAAGGTGAAATTACCCACGGCTCAGCGGTGCGAGAAGCGAGCATCGCCCGTGCCCTTTCCCCACGCCGTGCACAGGTGAGGACGAGCGAGGCGGCGTGACAGCGGCGGGAAACACCGCAGGCAGCTTCATCCACCACCTACATCATCTGTATCTCACACACAGTTCTAACACATGGAGTCGACCATGAGTGGAGAACATGCAAATGTCCTGCTGCTGGCGTCCAAATAGGTCTATTTGAGAACAGTTAGAGTTCAGCGGCGGTTACAGTCCACACACAGCTGGTGGTGCAGCGCCCTCATAGACGCCTGCTCACTACACACCATACTACACCTGCACACCACACCTCTGCAGAGACCTGCACTACACACTACACCTGCGCACTGCATACTTCACCTACACTAACACCTGTGCACTACAACTACAAACCACACCTGCGCACTACAGCTACACCTGCACAATACACATGCACACTACACCTGTGCACTACACCTGCACACTACAGCTACACACTACACCTGTGCACTACACCTGCACACTACAGCTACACACTACACCTGTGCACTACACCTGCACACTACAGCTACACACTACACCTGTGCACTACACCTGCACACTACATATTACACCTGTGCACTACACCTGTACACTACAGCCACACCTGTGCACTACACCTGCATACTACCCATGTGCAGTACACCTGCGCATTACACCTGTACCCTACAGCTACACCTGTGCACTACACTTGCACACTACACCTGTGTACTACACCTGCACACTACAGCTACACCTGTGCACTACACTTGCACACTACACCTGTGTACTAGACCTGCACACTACAGCTACACCTGTGCACTACACTTGCACACTACACCTGTGTACTACACCTGTACACTACAGCTACACCTGTGCACTACACTTGCACACTACACCTGCACACTACACCTCTGTACTACACCTGCACACTACAGCTACACCTGTGCACTACACCTGCACACTACAGCTACACACTACTCCTTTGCACTACACCTGCACACTACATATTACACCTGTGCACTACACCTGTACACTACCCATGTGCAGTACACCTGCACACTACACCTGTACCCTACAGCTACACCTGTGCACTACACTTGCACACTACACCTGTGTACTAGACCTGCACACTACAGCTACACCTGTGCACTACACCTGCACACTACAGCTACACCTGTGCACTACACCTACACACCCCATCTGCACTGAACACCATAAGCCCAGTTGTTACTCAAATATAAAGAAAACTGAACTAAGTTTGCAAATTTACAAAAAACATCCACAAATCCAAACAACACCAACAAATGTGAGTGTGAGATAATCATCCTGCAGATTCCTGATGAACAGACACGTTCAGATCTGCAGCCGGTCTCACGTCCCGCAGTAATTACAGCACGGCAGTCGAGTTTAATCCTCGAGGCGGCCGCGGAACCCGCGCGTCCGTTCTGAGGGCGAAGCGAGCGAATTTAACGCAAACACGTCATTTCAAAGTTTCAGAGTCACTTCCAGCCGTCTGCAGCGCGGTGTGGGCGGGGCCACCGCACATCCACCGCAACACCGAGGCACAGGGAACCGGAGAACGTTAGAACCACCACCGAAATCAAAAAGGTACACACACACACACACACACACACACACACACACTCAGCAAAATTACACTCTATAATAAATATCATAATGTTGTCAGCGTGGCACGGTCACTTAGTGATTGGCATGTTCTCCTCTCAGCACTAGGGATTCCCAGTTCGAATCCCCATCTGGGTGAAGTTTCCAGGTTCTCCCCGTGTCCGCGTGGGTTTCCTCCGGGTTCTCCGGTTTCCTTCCACAGTCTAAAAACATGGATCAAGGTCAATGGAATACTCTAAATTGCCCCATATAGAGTGTGTCTGTGTGAGTGAGTGTGTGTCCAGCGACAGATTGGCGCCCTCTACTGGGTGTATCTGCCCAGCGCCCGAAACGTTCTCCCCTGGATGGGCATGGGGAACCCCCCCCCCCCCACCCTACGACCCTAGTTGAGCATTAATCAGAACCTAATGGATGGATGAAAGTGGTTTGAAGTTTAATAATCATTTTTTGTGGTTCTAATTTAATTTAATTTAATTTAATTTGCAAACAGTCAACATGGTCACGTGATTCGGCTCGAGTTGCATTATGGGATGGCACGGTGACTCAGTCGGGGATGTTGCCATGTTGCTTGAAGCCTTTGATGTGGGAGACAGCATGTCCACTTTGGGCCACGTTCTCCTCGGCATCTCGGAGCCGCCGAGCGAGACAGACCTCGTTTCGTAAAATGGTAACGTGGCGCTCGTCCCGAAACTAAAATCCGAACTGTGACCCCAGACGGAGACAGATGGACGTGGAGTTTAATAATCAGCGCTATAATGTCAGAGGAGAGTCATTTCGTCTCTCGCCTTTAATCTTTAATAATCAGAGCGAGCCGCGCCGCCTTTAAAATAGTTTCTATTAAAGTGGACGGCGGCCCGGTGACAGTGCAGAATCACTCCGTCGCCATTAAATCGGCCGAACGGACAGACGGCGTGATGAGGGACCCCGCAGAACCCCGCCGGCCCCCACTGGAGACGGATGTGGACCAATCCCCCAACTCCCATTATGCATTTCCACAGCGGGGTCCATGAATTTTAACGCCACACGCCGGTACCAAGCGGATCGTGACCCCTCCCTCCAACACCCCCACCCCCACACCTCCACACCCCCACCTGCAGCCAACCCGAACCCAGCTCTCAATTTCCAAACTTTTGTTTTGGCACGCGAGGGTCTTCGGGTTCCACAGATAGGAAGCGGGTTCTACCAACGCCAACGGAGAAGCAGCTGCTCGGAGCGCCGGCGCCACCGCCGGGTTGTTTTAATAAAATTCTTGTTTTAATTAAAAAGAACGTCGTTTCCTTTAACAGGTGTTCCTTTCGGAGTGGAAGGTTCCAGATTAAATGACGACGGGCGCTTAATCCTTTGATTAAAGGGTTCTGGTAATTAGTCACGTGATTACTGACGGCCACATCACAGATTCATCACCTGCAGTTCTCCAGAATCCTTTTGGTTCTCACTTAGTAATTGGTGTTGCTTTCGTTTACGTGCTTATCAATTACTGTAATTACTTCTTATTAGGTTGATTAATTATGAGGGGGGTCTTGAGTCATTAGAAAAGGGCAACACACCTGCAGATACATAAATACAATAAAGTTAACGAACCAAACAGAACAGAGAACTAAGAAGGGACTCGAGAACCAAGGAACAGGAACCCAAGCTCAGAACTTCTACATGAAGACATGAGGAGTGTAAACCGTGCACGACCTCATATAAATATAAAACCTATAAAACATATACCACCTTATTTCCCTTCTCTGTGGTTCCTTAAAGGTTCTATCAATAGAACGTCTTCAACATGCAACTCTAATTAAACTCGTTAAACATTTTCCAACCACATCCTCGACGAGACCAAGACACTTCACGAAATGCGTGCTCACCGCTGAGGTCCTTCACGAGGCGGCTGCAGGGATGCCTGGACGCTGGTCATGTGATCATTCTGCCGCATGTGACCACATGTGACCAACCGGTGGGATGTTCAGAAATCAGCTTCTTCAAACCTTCTGTTTGGAATACGTCCATGTGCTGGGATAGGCCCCAAGTTTAGTATCCTTCAAAGTCTAATTTATTTCTTTAAATAAGAACTAAGCTCCATCACCCCCCCCAGACCCCGCCCACACCCCCCCACCCATTACTCAGAAAACCTCCACCATCAGAATTTCATTGATTCCATGAAATGTGATGTCATGAGTGTGACATCATTCATCCATTATGAATGATAATCCTCTATTAAGGGAGGGGGGGGTTGGGGTTGGTTCCCCATGCCCATCCAGGGGAAAACGTTTTGGGCGCTGGGCAGATAAACCCAGGACAGGACGCCAATCTAACACACCATATGGGGGCAATCTGGTGCATTCAATTCACCTTAAATCCATGTTTTTGGCCTGGCTGGAAAAAAACCCCACACAGACACGGGGAGAACATGCAAACTCCACAGGTCGTGATTCAAATCCTAGGACCCCCCTCCCACACACACACACACACACAGAGCAGGTGGTATTAGGGTGGTGCATGATCCTCAGTACTGCAGTACTGCATAGTGGTGCCGGTGCGTTAGTGTCCGTGCTCCTCCACCCTCATCCTCTCTGCAGCATCCCGCACCCCCAGCGCTGAGAGGAGAACATGCCAACCGCCAAATTCCAGTCCTTATCTGGATGTAAACGATGGGGCTCCTCGCGCCCCGAAAGGCCCCGTAAAGCAGGACGTGGAGCCTCACGGACACCGGATGCAAATATCGCCTCTAAATCACGGGACGTGGTTCGCAAAGCGGCGGCAACCGCCAAGTTTATCCCCCGACGTAAAAAAACATCATCTGAGACCGCGGCTCCTCCGTCTCTGATTGCCCCCACACTCTGATGTGACAGTAATATCTGAAGTCCCGGGCCACGCGCAAAAGATTTCTTATCCTTTAAAACTGTCACTCAGGTCATTAAACTCCAGCGGGATGGGGGGTGGGGCGGGGGCGGGGGTGGGGGTGGGGGCGGTGTTGGGGTAAGCCATCACCCTGCTGAATTTAAATCGGCGCGATGCGCCGGTTTTTATGGACACGTCAACCTTCAGCCCACGCCGTGATGACAATGGAGGTTGGGTGGTGGAGGTTGGGTGGTGGAGGTTGGGTGG
>JAFMOD010000359.1:163567-177636 GCA_019802435.1 Corydoras maculifer
GGGTTGGTTTGTTTGTTGTCGGTTGGTTTGTTGGTTGGTTTTGTTTGTCGATGGGTTTGTTCGTTTGTTGTGGGTTGGTTTGTTGGTTGGTTTTGTTTGTTGATGGGTTGGTTTGTTTGTTGTGGGTTGGTTTGTTGGTTGGTTTTGTTTGTTGATTGGTTTGTTCGTTTGTTGTGGCTTGGTTTGTTGGTTGATGGGTTTGTTGTTGTATTTTCGAGCCGCTCTCAGCGTGTCGTAAGCATTAAGTCGGCTGTGTGAGCGATTCAGCCGGTGTGGATCTAGCCTTCTTTCCGAACCAGCATTCAGATGAAGAGCACTCTGGGGATCGGGGGGTATGGCGGTGCGACAGCAGGAAGATAAAATTGCACCGGCCTCCCCGACTCCCCGGTGAGGGTATTAATTTGTAGCCCGGTCCTCTCCTCGTTCCCTCTGCCGGTGGCCCCTGGGTTTAGGCATGCCAGAGTTTGGCGCACCTGATTCCTCTTTCTCTCTCCACAGACCCAGCGGCCATGCCGTATTCGTCATTAGTAAGCAAGCCAACGCGGCATGCTTCATACGAGACAGGGGGAGGCGACCTGGAGCAGGCAAAACAAAGGCACAACAAAATCAGCATAACACCTTAAAACGAGCTGCAACATCCACCATTACGCCGACAAGAGGACGGAACCGGAGTGGAAACATCACGCTGAGGGGACTGACAGATGGACAGACAGAGACCACATGAAGGTGAAGGTATTGACAGACAGATGGACAGACAGTAACCACGTGGCTGAAGAGACGGACAGACAAATGGAGAAAGGGCCGGGCGGCCAGAGAGACGGAAAGGCAACACCAGACAAACAAACCAACAATGGATGAGTGAGAGTGGACGCAGCAGACAGCAGGACAGAGGGATGGAGGGACGGATGGACAGATGGGGTTCACGTTCTCACAAAAAGATGTTTGATCAAACGGGGACGTCTCTTTGTATCCCAATGCTTTGGTCCTCATGGTGTATCTTCATCCATCCAGCAGATCATCTTTAGAACATTGACCCAAACTTCCATTTGGCGTCACGTCAGCATTATGGTTGGCATGTTCTCCTCTCAGCACTGGGGATTCCAGGTTCGAATCCCAATCTGAGTGGAGTTTGCATGTTCTCCCCATGTCCGCGTGGGTTTCCTCCGGGTTCTCCGGATTCCTCCCACAGTCCAGAAACATGGATCAAGGTCAATTGAGTTCTCCAAATTGCCCCATATAGAGTGTGTCTGTGTGAGTAAGTGTGTTCAGTAATAGATCGGTTTTCTTCCCACTCTCCAAAATCATGAATTTAAGGTGAGTTAGAGGCTCTAAATTGCCCCATGTAGAGTGTGTGTGTGTGTAAGTGAGTGTGTGCCCAGTGATATATTGGCGTCCTGTCCTGGGTGTATCTGCCCCCTTTCCGAAACAACCCCCCCAGCCCTAGTAGAGGATTAAGGGGCAGATAATGAGTTGAATGAACTTCTATTCACATTCAGAACCTTCGAATAATTTCAGATGTGTTTAACGTTGCGGATCTTAAAGATAAACGTGTTCCGTGTAGATTTACAGAAGCTGGTGAAGGTAAAGCGAACAAACAGGATCCGCCGCATCGACAGATTGATGCAAAATGACAAACGAGTTCCCAAGACCTTTACAGATCCGACCCCGCCCGCCCGCCCGCCCGCCCGCCCGCCCGCCCGCCCGCCGTGTCCATGATAATCGATGCGTTTCCAGAGCGATTTAAACGCCTGGACGTCGGGTCGGTGGAGGAGGGGCGGTGGGGCCCGACGGAATGACGATACAGTCCGATTGATCAGTGCATCTCTGCAGGAGAACAGGCTAAACTCACAGAGACGGGGAGTCACGGGTCGGACGGAGGGACACGTCCAATGACGCCAAATGAAGGCCCGATTGGGTTCGAAGAGTTTGGAGCTCTGAAGGAAGCCAAAAGGTGAGAAGTTTGACCTCCTTACACGGAAATCAAACGTTCGGCAAGAACGCCGTCAACGAAAAGGAGGTGCATTCGCGGGGGTGTGGGGGGGGGGGGGGTTTGGCTGCGCCTCACACAAAGCTGTCACGACCAAAAGAAAGAATAATTACACAAATCAGAATAAACTTGACGAGCGTGCGCGCATATTTATGCCTTGGGAAGTTGTTTCCGATACATTTGCTTTGACGTCGGGGTGAAGCGGGAGTCTCGGCGGTTGCAGCCTGTTCTTGGGGCGTCGCAGGCATCTGAAGCAAGGCAGGCATGACATTCTCGCTCAGGAAGCAATTGAGACCATCAATCATCTCGCAAAATGCTCCTGGCAGAAGAAACACGAGCCGAGCGCGAACGCTTTCATAAGAAACGTCAAAAATCAGCGGCTTTTTAATATAAAACACGAGCTTAATGGCGTAAATAAAACAAACGTCATCGCATCCTCACGTCCTCACGTCCCGTCCCATCGTCTGTCTGAAGGATCGGCCTCTGAACCTTAAAAAAATGGCTCTAATTCATCTCCAGACCTTTGCGTCTGACCTTTCTGGCTCCTCACAACACCTGCCGGCGGTCACGTTCACCCCGGCGGTTTCATAACGCGAGAAAAATACGGGATTCGGCCCAATTATTAAAGAGCGTTAAAATGGGGAGAGAATAGCGCTCATTTTTTAATAAAGCTCGGAGTCATTAATGGCTTCGGAACGGCATTTCATCTTCTTAATGATGGCGCCACGGAGCTGCAGTTCAAAGAATAAAAGCAAGTAATGGTCAGAATGTAGCGCAGCCTTTAGTCTTTAGTCGGAGAAAATAAAAGGAGGCTTAAGTTCAATAATTAAACGGGGATTTTTATCATTTGCTGTAAAAGTGAAACCAGTTAGTGTGAAAACCCAACAGCGCGATTACAAACCGATATAGTGCAGATCAAAGCACCGCAGGCTGGACACAAACACCCCCATATACCCCCCTCCAAAAAACATACCCCCCCTTCATAAAACACCCCCTATACCTTCCCTCTAAAAAAAAAAAAAAAAAAAAAAATCCCTCCATAAAACACCCCCATATACCCTCCCTCTATAAAAAATACCCTCCCTCCATAAAAAAATACCCTCCCTCTATAAAAAATACCCTCCCTCCATTAAAAAAACCCCTCCGTCCATAAAACTTTACAGCCACTCTAAACATAAATAATTTAATTATTTAATTTTAGTCTTTAAATCATTTTATTATTTAAATTGAAAGGTTTGATTAAATTTTATTATTTAATATCATTTATATTATTTTATTATTTAATTTTATTTATATAATTTATTTATTTATATTATTTTATTATTTAATTACAATTCTATTATGAAATCTTATGATCTATTTCTAAATGACTAAATGTTATTATTTAATTTTATTATATATTTATTATTATTATTTTATTCGATCATTTAATCGTAAATCTATTTATTTCCCATGTTTTATTAATTTGTTATTAATTCATAACATTATTTAATTATTTCTTCTCCACTCAAACACCAGACCTTGAACCTCTTTTTATTTCTAAATTCTTGCATTGCTATTGAACTTTTACAGCCTTTATTTTGTAGTTTTTTTTTAATTGGCTGGCCGGTCATGTTCGTTAGTATCAGCGCGCTCGTATCTAATCTATTATTCTGTTTTTCTTTTTTTGTTTACTTCTGAAATATCGCGGCTCACGGTGGAAGCGTGAGGAACCCGAGGCTCTGATGGAAACAGAGCGTCCCCGCGTCCCCGCGTCCCCGCGTCCCCTCCATCACAGCTAATAAGAAAGCCATGTGGCAGAAAGTCCCTGAATCCGGCACGGCGTCGGCCACTCGCCGCTCTCCGGAGATCCCTCCACCCGCGGCCTGTCACAGCACATCCACCGCTCCGGCTAAAAGCACCGTCATTATCCGAGCAGGCCCCGATTCCACGGAGGGGGTGGGGGGGGCATTAAGGATATGCTGATCTATCACTGTCACATCGGCCGGCCCTCGAAAACATGGAACCGGCGCACCGCCCGCCGCTCGCCATCCCGCTCAGAACCGCGATAGCCGCTGATTACAGAGACGTACGTTCCGCCGGAGACTTTAATTGCACTATAGATGTCAAAGAGCAGCGTTAAGACCGACGGCGGAACCGAACGAGCGCGTGACGCCGGGGTGGGACGGACGTCCCGCAGAGCGAGCGTCTCGGGGGTTTTGTATGGCCAGTGTTTACGGGTGAAGTGAAAGGCTGCAGATTCAATCAGGACATTTGAAGGAATGCGGCACCATCCCACTAAAAAGCATCGTAATCATCGGCAGCGTCGCCCATTAAAGCGTCAAAGCGTGCGTCTGAAACGGCGCCTCCGCGTTCTGCGGTGCCGGAGCGGCGCGGCGCTCGTGGCTCGGCCTCCGATCGGTTCGATGGAGGTGCTCTGATTTTCATTAATGATTAAAAAGCACGCCGGGAAACTCAGGCCTTCCGGGCGCCGGGTTCGGCGAGCAGCTGTTGCACGCTGGGTTAAACCCTCCGCGGATTCGCCTCCGCCGCGGAGCAGGTGGGTGGCGCCGGAGATGCTTTATTTTCCCCTTTGCCCCGGGCCTGGATTCCATCCGGCGGAACAGTGCAGAGTTCTGAACGACGGAGAACGTCCCGCTCACTGCTCGTTACTCTGAGAAACGGGACAAAACCATTATTAAGGAGATGGAATTGGTTCTCCTCTCAGCATCGAATCCCACTGTGGGTGGAGTTTGCATGTTCTCCCCGTGTCCATGTGGGTTTCCTCCGGGTTCAACCTTGTGGAGATGCTGTGTCCTGCGATTAAAGGTCAAGGCAGTTACACAAAATGTTAGGACCTGACCTCATGTCCCATCTTCGGTCTTGAATAAACAACGTCTCCATCACTGGTTGAGGTTGACGGGATTTAACACTCTGGTATATTCCGTGTTGGGATGGGTTGGGGTGGGTTGGGGTGGGTTGGGGGCATGTCCCGCGTCCTGTCAGGATCTACATGGCCGTGCCCGCCGACTTTGACGGACGAGGTCATTTGGGCGCCTCGTGTGGAGAGATCCATCAGGAGGTGGGCGGGCCCCACGCTGCCGGATGCTGGGACCGCGGCCCACGCCGTCACCCACCGGTGGCTCTCCGGATGTATGGCGGCTCTCCGAGCGGCAATAAGTCGCGCGATTATGCAAAGGAGCCCAAAGCCGTGACTCCCCCCCCCCCTCCCGCACTCCTGCACCGCCGAGATACCTGAGCACCCCGATCTCACCTGAAGCTCTCCATTCGTCCCGGACTCGTCTCGTCTCAGATTTATGTCTCGCAGCTCTCGGCTGGCAATTTCCTTTCTCCTCATTAACCCGGCCGATCTTCGTCACCCGCCGTAACATTCCTCTTTCTTGGCATGTAATCTCTTTACGCCGCCGCGTCTTTGCCCCCTCGTCCCGAAACATTATGATTTGAAAGTCGACTACGCACCGGTTGATGTGTCATGAATATGCACCAAACGCCGGGCCAGCCAATGGGGACGCATACCAATGAAGCACTGAGGGCTGTCTGTCAGGAGCATAATGCATGCTGGGAAAGATCCATTCGGTGTCTGCGGTGAAGGGACAGGCTTCGGTTTCAGCGCCCAGGACTCCAGAATAATATTCGTATCTTTTTCAGCGTAACGCGACGCATGGGTTCAAGAATTTGGAAATGCAGGAGGACGTGGACAGGACAACGGCTCTGCCCCGACAGGACAGCTCCACCCCTGGGCTTGGTTCTGCCACGGTTTCCTTCTAACATTCCAGAAGCCTTTTGTCCGGCGTCGAAGTCCAAAGAGGCGTCAGCTCCATCAAACTCTGATTTCAACTTCATTTCAATGATTAAATATTAAATTTCCATTAGGGGGCGCCACAAAGGATCATTATGCTCCATCACCCCAACCACCTGCATGTCACCATCCTCAGCGTGGTTCTGTCAGTTAGAACCTCATCACTCCTCGGGTTGTAACTTCGTCTCCAGAACGTTCTATCTGAACCGTCCTTCTAATGAACTCAATACCAATTACACATCTTCTTCAAATGCGGGGCGGGGGGGGGGGGGGGTTCCCCATGTTTTGGGTGCTGGGTAGATACACCCAGGACAGGGCGCCAATCTATTACTGGATACACACTCACTCACTCACACACACACACTCTATAGGGGGCAATTTGGAGAATTCAATTGACCTTGATCCACGTTTTTGGACTGTGGAAGGAAACCGGAGAACCCGGAGGAAACCCACGTGGACACGGGAAGAATATGGAAGCTCCAGCCAGATTGGGATTCGAACTGAGAGGAGAACATGCTAAACCACTAAGCCACTGTGTCATCTGGCTCATGTGATAGGTTGATGCCAACCTATCACACTCACTCACTCACACAGACACACGCTATATGGGGCAACTTGGAGCATTCAACTGTCCTTGACCAGAGAACCTGGAGGAAACCCAGACGGACAGATGGAGAACATGCAAACTCCACACAGATTGGGATTGGAAAGCAGGACGCCCATCTCGAGAACATTCTGCACTTAAATCTTATAAACAAATGAAGAACGCACCTTCTGACCAATCAGCACTCTGATGTTGTGTATATTTGTTGTGTGTAGTGTCCGGTTGGTCGTAGCGGTCCAACCGGACACTACGTGACGGCAGCCGTCCGCTAAATGGAGGTGTTTGGCGATATTCTGTAACGTTACGTTAAGCACACCTGAGCCGCGATCGATCGGCCTGCGGATCGGGATGACGAGGCCCGGCTGGAGGAGGCGCATTCGGCACATCGGCTCGGGACCTCGCGGTCCGGCCGGCGCTCTTCACCCCGGACCTCTTACTGTGATTACAAAAGGGAAAAGGGAGCCTGCGGCTGTCCAATACGTTTATCATGTCCATATATTACCGGATTACTGTAAGTAAACATGGGCGCTGCGGCGTCCTCTTCCAAACGCAATCAGCTAAAACAAAGCTCTGCAGCGGCCGTCCCCGCAGGACGAAGACGATACAACCATCAGAAATAATTCACTTTAAAAACACTTCCTCCGCTCGGAACGACCGACGGCATCACGGAGACCACCACCCACCGACACGGGGGGGCTGGACGCCAAACACAAGAGACGGGGGGAGGGTCCAGGACAGAGGGACCGTGGTTCTGTCCACATTCTGCATTCCAGACTTCAGTGTGAAGGGACCGAAACCTTGGTTCACGTCATCACCCCGACCTCCTGCATCCACTCCACCTCCCCTTTGGCCTTCCTCCCCTCCTCCTGCCTGCCGACTCAGCATCGTTCTGTCGGTTAGAACTTCGTTTCCAGAACGTTCCACCTGAACCGTCCCTCTAACCAACTTCTAATCTCACATCTGCTTCAATCGCAGTTGGTTTCCACAACATCCGTCCATCTGCTTTGTCCTCAATTAGGGTTGGGCTGGGGGTTCCCCATGCCCATCCATGGGAGAACATTTCTGGTAAATAAACCGGTTCCGATCTGATGCCGGCCTTATTGCGGCGCGAGCTCCTCCAGCTTTCCGGAGGACGTGAGCGGTGCGACACGCTTCATTAAAGGTGAATTAAAACTTTAAAGGGGCGTTTGAAAAGTCGTTGCGTTCTCCCCTTTGTGCGCGCTCGTTTTCAGAGCACGTCTCCCTCGGCTCGCTTCAAACGCCTCGCGCTCGGAGGCGCCGGCTCGGCAGGTGGAGGGCTGCAGATGAGAGGCGTGAACCCGGCGCCCTGTGCCGGCGACGCCAAAGAAGCTGGCGTGGTTTCAATCCCCTGGCGGCGCGGCTTTGACCCCTGAGAGCTGGCGTGGTAGACCGAGATAGGGCGAGAGAGAGAGAGAGAGAGAGAGAGGGCCAATCAGAGAGCTGCCTCCGGAAACCCGGGAACAGCTGGGTGCGCCATCTGCCCGCTCTTCACGCCGGATACCTGCGACCGAGCCGCTGCCGTTTCCCATTTGCGACGGGATAGGAGCGGCGCCCCGGCCCTCTGCAGGGGTCGTGGATTAAACGGGCGCTGATCGATCACGTCCGAGTTAAAGGTGAAAAGAACCCACGACTCCCCAAACGGACCGGCCTTCCCCAAACGACAGGACCCTCAGGAGAACCTCAATCATCAGCACGGTGGTGTGGTCAGACACCGATGCTGGGTGATGGTCATTATATTCATATACATCATTATACTAATCACAGTTATTAACAGGGAGGCACAGTGGCTTACTGCTTTGGCATGTTCTCCTCTCAGCGCTAGGGATTCCCGGTTTGAATCCCAATCTGGGTGGAGTTCGCATGTTCTCCCCGTGTCCGTGTGGGTTTCCTCCGGGTTCTCTGGTTTCCACCTACAGTCCAAAAACATGGATCAAGGTCAATTGAGTTCTCCAAATTGCCCCATATAGAGTGTGTGTGTGTGAGTGAGTGTGTGTCCAGCGATAGATTGGCACCCTCTACTGGGTATATCTGCCACCCCCACCCATTTTAGTAGTTGTGGCAACCGTTGTTTCTACGAATCACAGACGGATATCACACCCTGTCCTGGGTGTTTCTGCCCAGCGCCCAAGACGCTCTCCACTGGATGGGCATGGGGACCCCCCCCCCCATGACTCCAGTAGAGTAGATAATGGACGGATGGACAATTACGAACAGATTTAATTAATTATGTTGGAAATGTGTCAGTAAACGATGATGACATGGCCTTTAATGTGCTCTGAACTCTCACCCTCTTCAGGTTTGTTTTTACTGAAACGATTTCTTATTTAAAAAAAACTAAGTGAGCAGCGAATAACGACGTGAGAAACGATGACTCTGCATTCTGTTTTTTTTGTTGTTGATGTTCTAACGACGCTCTGGCAGCTGATCATCCTCTATCTGAAGCGGCTGCCGTTTCTGATGCTAATGTGATGAATTACAGCTGTGTGTGATGCATTAGTGAAGCTCCGGTGAACACACACCACTGCGCATCTAAATTGCCCCATATAGTGTGTATTTGTGTGTGTGTGTGAGTGCCCAGCAATAGCTTGGCACCCTCTACTGGGTATATCTGCCCCACCCCACCCCACCCCCTCGCATATAAATTGCCCCATATAGTGTGTATTTGTGTGTGTGTGTGTGAGTGCCCAGCAATAGATTGGCGCCCTCTTCTGGGTATAGCTACCCCACCCCCACCCCTAGACCCTAGTAGAGGATTGTGTGGAAGATAATGAATAAATAAATATAATAATAAGGGATGGTCCCATTTTTGGTACGGGATGATATTAGTTGTGGCAACCGTTGTTTCTAATGAATCACAGACGGATATAAGCGAAAAAACAACAAAAGGTTTCATGGTTCTGACAACAAACCATTAATTTAACAGTTCAGCCTTTGAAGTCTCCGAAAAAAATTTGGCCGTCTTTAAATATAGAACACATTTTGTTTTCATAGGCGCCTTTCTGGCCTCTCAAGGACACCGTACAAGCAGATCAAAAAAATGTCCAATAAAAAAATACAAAAATAAATATAAACAAACAAAGGCAGCATGGTGGCTAAGTGATTGGCATGTTCTCCTCTTAGCACCAGGGATTTCCAGTTCGAATCCCCATCTGGGTGGAGTTTCCACGTTCTCCCCGTGTCCGCGTGGGTTTCCTCCGGGTTCTCCGGTTTCCTCCCACAGTCCAATAACATGGATGAAGTCAATTGAGTTCTCCAAATTGCCCCCTATAGAGTGTGTGTGTGTGTGAGTGTGTGCCCAGGAATGGATTGCACCCCTGTCCTGGGTCTATCTGCCCAGCGCCCGAAACTTTCTCCCCTGGATGGGCATGGCCAGCCATCCCCCCCCCCCGACCCTAATAGAGGATAAAGCAGGAGATAATGAATGAATGAATGAACAAACAGAAATTTAAAAACAGATTAAAAAGCAGTTAATCGGGTCATGAAAGCAGCATAACAGTTTTAACAGAGTGTAAAGCGGTTACCATGGTAACATGCTGATTAAGAGCAAGATAATGGGTTAACGGATATTCTTTGCATCTTAAGTCTAAAGGTAAATAATATATAATGAATATATAATGATCTTCGTGCTTAAACTCAAACCCGGCTTCATCCTGGGGATTTTTTCCTGTGAGGCACTCGGGTTCGAGGGTACTGGAGCCCTGCAGCACTAAAACTCGGACCATCTGTGTGTGTGAGTGAGAGGGTTGGGTTTAATTAAAAAAAAGCAATTAAAATAAATATACAGCAGCCAAAGAAACCCAAAGCTGCGACTCGGCGACCCTAAAAACCCTCATCTAACTTTAGAAACGTGTCTCAGCATTTAACTACAGGACACGTGTAGTTATTAAATAATAAAGTTGTCTTACTGTTTTCACGTGTAGTGCAGACTCGGCTTTTTAAAACGTTAACATTTATTTAAACATAAAGTTTTTGTTAATTCTTTTCTTTATGAAACAAACAGCTGACACTCAGCGACCATACTGCCTTTATACAGCGCCCCACAGGTGAGCCTGGTTAGCTCATCAGCCTTCACAACGCTCTACTGACACCCGCAGGATGGGAGGAGTGCTGCACTCCAGCAAGAAAAGGAGGTAGCGTTTGTGCATCTAGTGGTCGACATAGGTACTGCATCCAGTTCAAGCCTTATATCAGTTAACATTTATCCATCCATCATCTCTACTAGGGTCGCGGGGGGGGGGGGGGTAACGTTTCGGACGCTGGGCAGATACACCCAGGACAGGGGGGCAATCTATCACTGGGCACACACTCACACACACACACACCCTATATGGGGCAATTTGGAGAGTTCAATTGACCTTGATCCATGGTTTTGGGCTGTGTGTGTGTGTGTGTGTGTGTGTGTGCCCATCCAGGGGAGAACATTTCAGGCGATGGGCAGATACACCCAGAACAGGGGGCAATCTATCACTGGGCACACACTCACTCACACAGACACATTCTATATGAGCAATTTGAAGAATTGGGGGGGGGGGGGCGGTTTTCCCCATGACCATCCAAGGGAGAACATTTTGGGCACTGGGCAGATACACCCAGGACAGGGGGCAATCTATCGCCGGGCACACACTCACTCACACGGACACACTCACTCTATATGACACTATATGGGGCAATTTGGAGAATTCAATGTTTTTGGACTGTGGGGGGAGAGGGTGTTCCCCATGCCCATCCAGAGGAGAACGTTTGGGGCGCTGGGCAGAACGGGACTTCGATCAGGGCCACAGCGGAGCGAGTTGAAGGTGGCTGCAGGTGCGAGGCCCCGGGTTCTAATCCCGGCGGTCTTTTGTAACGTCTCGGGGATTTGGACGGATTTTCGTCCCACTTCTGGGGAAACGCCTCGGTTTAAGGTTTTTTTCCGACCGTCCTCCGCTCCTGCGCCTCCCGATACGATTCTTGCCCGAGTTTTGGAGGATGATGGGCACGCGTGAATGAATGAATGCCTTTGCAGTGCATGCTGGGAAGGCACTTTGAGCCAACCGGCCTCTGCTTTGAAAACATGCTGCCGTGGCGGTTTGGTAATTCCTGCAGCTCCCGAGGCCGAGGCTTTCGGAGGCGCTGGTCACACTCGGCCCCGCCGCCTGGGGCATTAAACGGACTAATAATTACTAAAGCGCCGGCGGCGGCGGGCTTACGGCGGGGTGCGGGGGCACTCCTTTAGCGCCGGGGAACGATGGATTTGGCGGGTTCGGTGCCTCTGTCTGTCTCATTGAGTCAATATGATTAGTGATGACGGCAAATCCGGGACCTCCTTATCCATTTCTGTTTCCCAGAATGCAGCATAAACGCTTAAGCGCATTACCTGAGCTTCCTGTCAGCCCCCGGAGGTTTAACACCGCCATGACATGAGTGACATTAAATAGTCTGTGTGCGACGTTCTTTATGCGATTTTTTACCCGAATATTCCGCCCCGGAATTTTCCCCGTTTTAAAGGCAAAGTGAAGCTTCAGACCTTCGGTACCTGTCACGCCTAATGCCGCCAAATCCCTGAAGGTTTATCACTCAGAACAGCGCCGCTCGATTAGCAGCCGATGTTCGGATTACGGGTTTATCGCGGCGGCGACGTTAGATTATATTTCTGGATGGTTTGAAAAGTGTTTAATGTCGTTTATCTTCGCTGAATCCCGAAGCTTTGAAGGACAAACTGGAACGCTTTCCCAGATTACAGCGAGCTGGGTTGATGGGACCCCCATCTCGTCGTTACAGTCAGTACGAAGTTCGGTTCGGAAAACTCTGCATGGCTTTAAAAAGACGGAGGACGTTGGCCAGAATGAAATTTTTTTCTATTTGGCAGGTAACGCAAATCCACAGACTTTAAAACCTCGGTCGGGTGTACAAAGTGAGAACCCATTTAAAAAGGGGTGAGGGGCAGGCGTCATGATATGTTTTATACTTTAGAAAAAAATCATAAAGTGTAAATGAAATTCCGTTTCACGGACACCGTGTACCCCAAGAGGTAGAATTAAGTAAGTGAAATATTACATAAGTGTCATATTTATGGTGGCTTAGTGGTTTGGCATGTTCTCCTCTCAGCGTTAGGGATTCCCGGTTCGAATCCCAATCTGGGTGGAGTTTGCATGTCCTCCCCGTGTCCACGTGGGTTTCTTCTGGGTTCTCTGGTTTCCTCCCACAGTCCAAAAACATGGATCAAGGTCAAAACATCCATCAATGGATGGATATGACATTAGAAGAAATGAAAAAAAAAAAAAAAAAAAAAAAAAAAAAAAAAAAAAAAAAAAAAAAAAAAAAAAAAAAAAAAAAAAAAAAAAAAAAAAAAAAAAAAAAAAAAAAAAAAAAAAAAAAAAAAAAAAAAAAAAATATATATATATATATATATATATATATATATATATATATATTACACATATAAACATATAAAAATATAATAGCAATAAAAAATATATATATATATAAAATGTAGCAGCTGTGCGATATTTTCTGTTGGTCCATCCATCCAGTATTTTCCGCTTTATCCTCTATTAGGGTCAGTGGGGGGGGGGACGCCAATCTATCACTGAGGACACACTCACTCAAACAGACACACTCTATATGGGGCATTTTGGAGAACTCAATTGACCTTGATCCATGTTTTTGGACTGTCGGAGAAAACCGGAGAACCCGGAGGAAACCCACGTGGACACGGGGAGGACATGGAAACTCCACCCAGATGGGGATTCAAACCGGGAAACCCTATTGCAGAGAGGAGAACATGCTAAACCACTAAGCTACCGTGCCGCCCCATCGTCCTTAATGAGTCTCTTTGAAGTGAGGACCACACACACGTCATTCTAACAGGTTTAATAAATTGTTCTCGTGTTCCGTTCTAATTTCATATCATCAGTTTAATCAGAGCTACATGATCTACATGAACCTGATGAACGGGGTCCTGTCTCACCTCGGTTGCCCCGGCCCTTGTCTCCTCGCGTGTTGTCTCGTCCTCTTCTTGCCCTGATGAGTTCGCAGCGCTGAAATCTTCACCAATTGGATTTCTTCTGTGGCAGAACCTCCGCCACGCTCCACCGACTCCCTTCACCTCGTTCACGCCGAACGCCCGTTGAGTCGCCGCGGATTCGGCTCCGCTCGCCAAGAAACTCATACGGCGGAATCGAAATTTCAAGCTCTGGGAGACGGAGGAGTCGTTTCGGAGAGCCAGTTCGGTCCCGCCGCGCCCCAGAGGTCTGTCAGCGGCCTGCTGTCCCCGCCCGTCTGGAGAACGCTTCCAATGTTTTTAAACAGAAACCTGAAGAAGGTCAGGACGGGGGTGTCAGGGGGGTGGGGGGTGGGGGGGTGGGTTAGTGCAAAAGAACATTTCTTGTAAATTGTGGCAGCGACATGGACCGAGGAAGGCGAGGATATGGAGAAGAAGACTGACATACCTGCTGCAGGTTCTACTGAATATCTCTGCAGAGAGGAGGGATGTGGAAAAGAGAGAGAGAGAGAGAGAGAGAGAGAAAGAGTCCCGATGGAGAATTCTGGTGGAATGTTCTGATGGAACTTTCTGAAGGAGCATCCTATACAGGGTCCTGATGGAGCTTCCTGATGGAATGTCCTAATAGATGGTCCTGATGGAACGTTCTGTTGTAGTGTCCTGTTGTAGTGTCCTG
>JAFMOD010000359.1:178607-192944 GCA_019802435.1 Corydoras maculifer
TTAAAACTAGAAACATCTGAGTCAATAAAATGTAATTAATAAAAATCATTAATATTTAATTGACATTTCTTTTGAAGCCACTGAGTGAATGAAATGATGATGTAACTTCAGTAAAAACTATGAATTTGAATGTTTAGTGTTGTTATGTTGTTTGTGTGATTTGTGTGCAGAGACTCGTCTGATTTAAACTCATATCCATTTACAGGTTTAAAAAAAATTATAATAATATTATAATAATAATAAATCAGATTCAGCAGCAGAACTGACGGACGATCTCGGTTTGAATGACGTTTTAAAGAATAAGGATTTTTTTTATCTAAAGGTTTGGAGGATGGAGGAGGCTCCGCCCCTTTGTGTTTATGTCGGAGTCAGAAGAAAACGATGTGAATTGTGGTTTTAGTATTTTGTGGATTTATTTACCTCCACTGTTCAGGGATCTGCTGTCTCCACGGCAACAGCCGCGATGCAAAGTGTGTGACAGACGGCTGGTTCTGGACGTCCAGAGAGCCTCCCTGAGGACCCGCTGTCAGAGTGAGGAGACACACACACACACACACACACACACACACTTCCAACCACTCATCCCTCAACTCCATTCAAACTCGTAACTCTGAGGCGACGATTTTAACTCTTACGACGGACGCTTCCACCAAAATAGATTTTCACCTTTAGGATCAAAACATGGGATGTGGTTGGTGGTTTAGCATGTTCTCCTCTCAGCCCTGGGGATTCCCGGTTCGAATCCCAATCTGGTTGGAGTTTGCATGTCCTCCCCGTGTCCGCGTGGGTTTCCTCCGGGTTCTCCGGTTTCCTCCCACAGTCCAAAAGGTCAATTGAATTCTTCAAATTGCCCCATATATGTATGGTCATGGGGAACCCTCCCCCCCACGACCCTAGTGGAGGATAGAGAAATAAATGGAGCGTCACTTCTGATGTACACTCTATACATTTTTAAATTATAATACATGTCTTTTTTTCAAGAGTTTGGAAGTTAATCCTGTCGTCACTCGTCGACTTTTATCCCGAGTGGGTGGAGGACCGTCTCCAGGTTTTGGCGCAGGCCGGCGTGACCGTGGGCTGTGATTGTTTTCCTCTCTGCCGTTTTATCTCCACTCAGAATGGCTTCATTAGTCCGGAGGAGAGCGAGCGCTCCACACACTCGTCTTCATCGGACGTCTCACCCGGAGGAGACGGCGTCCACGTCCAGCCGGCACCTCGTCCACGTCCCCCTGACCGAGGCATCAATTTAAATTCTCAGCTAACAGAGAGGCATCACTTTAATACAGATAGACGCCTCATTCCCCAAATCATACCAATCCTCAGTCCACCGACGATATCGGTCTGCCCTTTGGGTAAGTGAATCATCATGACTTTGAATCAGTGAATCATTTATTCAGCGATTCGCTAACTTCTTGGCTTCAGATCAGTATTTCTACCTTCTAAGGATTACAAAATAAATACGTTAAAAAAATTTATTATAACGTATACTGTCCCAATGAAGGCCCATCATCTCAATTCAATTGGGCAAAATCAAGGCATTCATGCCACGCGGACACGGGGAGGACATGCAAACTCCACCCAGATTGCCATACAAACCTGGACCCCCAGCGCTGTGAGGAGAACATGCTTAACACCAAGCCACGGTGCCGCCCCCGACATTACGTTCCATCGTCTATAAATATATTTAATCGTAAGTTAGCCAGAGTTTTTGGGTTACGTCGTCAATTTAATTAGTAGATAAGTTAAATTTCAATTTAACAGCATTTTGTTCAAGTCAAAAAAACTATCATATTAAATTTGTTGCAGCTACGACGGCGTGACGAACGACGTCTCACGAAGGTCAGCGGGCGCCCGGCTCGCTCGGCCGTCGATGGAAGTCCACTTGTGTTCGGGTGAGGCGGCGAGGCCCTCGGACGGCGTGCGGTGTCGCCGGCGTTCGGTTGTGTTTAGGGACGACACGGCGGGCGGATGGGCGGGGGGGGCGCCCCTGTTTTTTTAAGGACGGAGCGGGAGTGTGTCAGGAGGAGCAGATTGGCGCTCGCCCAACCTATTAAAGCTGACAGTCCTGCCTGATTGCCCCTCGCTCCTGCGCTCGCCTATTGACTGTGGTTACGATGTAGCTTCCCATTTCCTGCTGAAATAAATTAAAAGTCAGAAGTAATTTGCCTGATGTGGGATGCAGGTGGGCCTCCTCTCTGCACCCCCCTCCCTGCCTCCCCTCCCCTCCCTCCCCTCCCTCCCCGGCCTTAAACTTTTTGAATAAAACATCCCCGGCCTGAGAAATCAATTGAAGCCCCCTTTGATGAGAAAGGGCTTATTTTCCGACACTGACAGTTTTGTGGCAGGAAAAAAAAAAAAAAGGCCGGGATTTGATTAAAGTGCAGATAGTGAGAGATTGAGGTCTTGTTCCAGCCACCAGCCAGATCACGGCGTCCAATCGCCGCCACTCTCACACCAGGGGGTGCAATTCTCCTTGCCGCTGTTGCCTCTCCTCATACCGTCTCGAAGTTAAAGAGCCGGAAACGACCCAGACAGCCATCCACTATGTTTAGCATTACCCTCTACTAGGATTGCTAGGGTTGTGGGAGAGGAGGGGGGGGTACCCCATGTCCATCCAGGGGAGAACGTTTCGGGTGCTGGGCAGATACATCCAGGACAGGATGCCAATATATAACTGGGTACGCACAGACACACTCTATATGGGGCACTTTGCAACTAAGTGGTCAGTGTGTTCTCCTTTCAGCCCTGGGGATCCAGGTTTCCCCCCCATGTTACCCCCGTGTCCGTGTGGGCTTCCTTTGGGTTCTCCGGTTTCCTCCCACAGTCCAAAACCATGCATGTAAGGGTGTGGTAGCTCAGTTGTTCGGGTTGATTGGGTTCAAATCCCAGATCTACTGACGTTACCAATGTGGGTCCTTGAGCACGACCCCTAATGCTCACTGCTCCAGCGGGCGCTGTATCACCCCTGTGCTCTGACCCCCAACCAAGTGGGGATAGTTGTAATTCGCTTTGGATGAAAGAGTCTGCTAGTGGGGCAATTTGGAGTATTCACTTCACATTGAATCCATGTTTTTGGACTGTGGGAGGAAACCGGAGAACCCGGAGGAAACCCACGTGGACACGGGAAGAACATGCAAACACCCCGATTGGGATTCGAACCGGGAATCCCCAGCACTGAAAGGACAACATGCCAACTACCGAGCCACCGTGGCGCCCACGACCCAGACAACCAGATCAAAATAACTACGTAGCTTTTTTTTATTTATAAAATCTTACGTCCAACTCGGAACTCGAATGATCTTATCGGAAATACCGTCGCGGTGATAACGCGTGTCAACCAATCAGATGGTGAGGTCAGAACTCACGGTGCATGAATTATTAATGTTCCGGTTCCTTCCACCGGGGGCAGACTTACAAACTAACTCATCTAAAACGGAAAAGTTCACCCGATTTTTTAAGTCGTCCCTCTCGGTTCCCCCTCCCTGGTTCTTTGTGGTCGTCCTCGCATCACTTTGCTTTTGAAAGTCGGCCCGGGCGCGGCGGCGGACCTCAAACGGACCGCGGCGCGGCGCGACGCTGTTCTGAGGAAGGTGAACCTCTCCCACATCAAACACGCCTTTATGTTTTTTTTATTAGAACCGGCAGCCTGCGTGGAACACCGGCACTCTGGAGAGGCTCTGTCGGGTTTGAGGATCACGCTCTTCTTCCCAACAGCCAAATATTTCTGTACCTGAGCGCAGGTTCCCGGCGGAACACGGCGAGCTGCTGTCAGATCTTCCCGCCGGCCTTTCGGCAGACTCTTCTGGGAGGGACGACTCGGGCTTGAAGTGCTCCCGCAGATGGACCCCCCCTCGGGCCATCTCTGATTCTGCCCCGGTGTCGGTTACCCACTTCACTCGCGTTGGGAGGAAAACGGAAGCGTCGCATCTCGCTGCTTGTGAGGCGAAGAAGTGATCAGAAGATTAAAGATGAAGACAAAACTAAACTGAAGACGGCTGTTTGTTTTCTCAGAGCAACGGCAGGAGACGAGCGCTCGCCTCCGAGCCGGCCCTGTTTCAGCTGCATTAAAGAAAAACACTGCAAGAAAACTGGACGTGCCTAAAGTGGGGCGAGGGGGCTCCCCGTGCCCATCCAAGGGAGAACGTTTAGGACGCTGGGCAGATTGACCCAGGACAGGGGGGCAATCTAACACTGTGCACACACTCACACTATATGGGGCAATCAAGAGCATTAAATTTGATCATGAGGCGGCACAGTGGTTAAGTGGTTGGCCTGTTCTCCTCTCTGTGCTGGGGATTCCAGTTTCGAATCCCAATCTGGGTGGAGTTTGCATGTCCTCCCTGTGTCCACGTGGGTTGTCTTGGTTTTTTCAGATGGATGTCAGGTGTCTAACTTTTGTTAATTTAGTATCCTGTGCTGATGTAAAGTTGATTTTGGTCTCAGACGTTCTTTTAGACGTTCTTTCAGACGGTCTTTCAGATTAAAGAAAGCTCTCTTAACAAGCTCATACTGGGTGCCACACAAACCCGGGACTATCCCGGACTATGGCCATCCCGTGCCACCACAGCCCCATTCATCATTAACGCCGGGGTGGGACGTCCGAGGCCCGGTCCCCTTCTGCTCCGGGGTGAGAACGTCAACGACGTTCATTTTATTTTATTTTATTTTTAACTCTCGTGTCGCCCCCTAATGCGACATATTCATCATGACGACGCCAGGAACAAATAGCCTCACGTTCTGCGGGGAACAAAAGGAAAGAGCCACGCGGCTCACGGAGGAACGAAACGGAACTCCGCTCACTTTTTGTTCTTTTGTCCCTTTTTTTTGGTAAACGAACATTTTCCCCCCTCTCTCTCTCTCTCTCTCTCTCTCTCTCTCTCTCTCCTCGCAGCCCTTGAAGCGCCGGCGGTGTTTTGAAGCTACGCTCTCCGTCGCCGGAATCACGGCAAGCGCATCTTTCAGAATAGCACGCCGCCGTTTGATCAAAGCCAGGAAACGCCGATTCCGGAGTTTTCCGGTGGAGCACATGATGAAACTGTCAGAAAGTTCTTCTCGTCGTCCTAAAGCACCGCGTAATTTGCTGTCTTTTGGTTCTGAAGTGGAATGGACGACGCCGTCGGTGGCTCTGCAGGGGTTTAATCGGTCATTAATGGGGTAAAGATTATCCTCGTAAACCATTGTTCTGCTTCAGAACCAATGTTCTAACAGCGCCATCTTTAGGAACATTCATTTAACGTCATATGGAAGAAATCTATATACTCAGCACTTTAGACGACGGCAGCCCTTCATCCCGTCCTTTAACACCTTGGTTGGGGTTTGGAGTACAGGGTTCATATAGCGCCCCAATCAGATTGATAGCCCAACACCTGAACCACTGAGCTACCACACTCAAGAAGTCATGTTTTTGGATTGCAGGAGGAAACCGAAGAACCCAGAGGAAACCCACACAGACCAGGAAAACTCGGGGGGAAACTTTACCCAGAATGGTATTCAAAGCTGGATCCCCAAGGAGCCACATTGGTAATGTCATCTAAAGGCCCACTCCGGCATTTCCACACATCTCCATTAAGCAGGATGCATTTAAAAGTGGCTAGCATGCACAGGGGCGCCCTCTAGTGTTTCCTTTTTCTTTTATTTAGTTCTAAAAGCTGTTCTTGCTCTCTAAGGTTTATAAGTGTACTCCAGGAGGGAGGCAGCTAGTGGGTTGAGGTCACATGTAGGAGTGGCATGTACCCCAAATATTCACAGATTAGGCGTTATTTGCCTCCTGTGGTCTTCTGTCCCGTGTGGTTGGGTCCGTCATTGCAAGTAAGTAAGTAATTTATTTATTTTAGTAAGTCATTAACTTATAGAGCACTATGTACAATAGTACATCGTCACAATGCAAAGAGCAAGACGAAGCGACAGCGGCAAGACAAAACTCCCTGTTATGTTGGTATTTTAAGGAAGAAACCTTGTGAGGACCGAGGCTCAGCGGGGGACTCCTCCTCCTCGAGCATCAACAGTGTAAGACAGCCATGTACCGATTGTGTGGTGATCATGTGACCCGTATTTAACAATAGAAAACTATAGAAGTCCATTGAGGACCCTCGAATGAACTTTACCTCACGATGTTGAACGCGGGACGTTTACTTATTTTATTATTAAACGAGGTCACATGTCTCACCGGTTAATGAATGTTCTCAGACTTTCGTCGGGAGAGTTATTTATCTTCCAGCATTTCTGGTATTCATGACTTTATATAAAAGAGAGCGTGATGTATTACTGCGTACAGGTTCCCAAACACTTACACATCAATATTTCATTCGGCCTAAAATGATAGGATTTTGCAGAGTGGGGGGTTAAATGTGGCGAGTCCGGTTCTCCGGCGGAACCTCGGACTCCCAGGCGAAACCATTCAGCCTAATTGCTTTAACCTTCCTCATCCGGCTCGCGGTAAATACATTTCTAATTCATCATATTCCATATTCCATGCTTCACTCGGCCCAAATATGGGGAAATCATTTGAAATTCTCCACTTGATGAGCTTCTACTCAGGAGTAATTACTTCTGCACAATAAATGGAGGCACCGCGCCGTGGCATGCAGCGAAGGAGAAGAGGGAGAAGTGGAGGAGGTCGGAGGAGGATAAAATATACAGCTACTTTGCTCCTCGCCTCGTTTTTCTTTCCTCGCCTCAGACTTTCTCACTCGCTGCTCTCTTCATGGTTACTCTGTCCTTCTGATGGCATCTCTTCGGAGAGCCCTTCATCCGAACCGTGAAGCTTTTCAGGGTCTTCGGTTGAACTTCGAATGTTCGTGAATTGTTATGTTTTTATTTATTTATAAAAACTTCTTGTTTTTCTTGACGTTCCTCGTCCCGCAGCTTCTGACGTAGAACGTTGAGTTATGCAGTATGGTAGGACCCATAGCCACTTAGGTTGCTTGGGCTTTTTGGAGCAATTTTTGTCACGGTTTTCGGGCCACGCCCCTTTTTCGGAGCGTTTTTTTTTTCACATAGACGTCCACTGAAAATTTTTACTTAGCTTTTTTTTTTTTTGTTGAGTTTCAATCAATTTTACAGGTTTTTTCTTTTTGCCCCCTCTTTATTTTAGTTGTTCATTCTTTTGGTCAGCTTCTGTTGAGATTTGTAATATTGGCATGTTCTCCACATTTGCATAGTTTGCATTTTTTTAAATTTTCAGCAACTTGTTTTATTACTTTTTTTTTCCATTAATTTTTTTTTGCTTATCCTTTTGGTTAGCCACGGTCAACCTTTGGAAGTTTGGCATGTTCTCCACATTTTTTTTAATTTCAAACAACAGGCTTTTAGGTTGTTTTTTTTTTTTCTTTTAATTTATTTTGCTTATCCTTTTGGTTTAGATGCTTTTTGGTTGTTTTTTTAGTTACGTTGTTTGTTTTCCCCTTTCTTTCCTTTCCTTTCTTGCTAATAATGTTCTTTTCATTTCAGCTTTTTTTATTTTTTATTTGACGGAATCTGCGCCCTGTTTCAGAGCCGTCAAATTAATAATCACAATAAATTATTTTAATTAATTTAAATCTAATAAGATCAAACTCTTTGGTTGAGTCCGACCCCCAGCTGAACCTCCAGGTGGTGACCGTGCTCTTCGTCTTTCTGAGGTTGCTGCAGTGGTCCTCACCCTTCAAACGACTCCTGACCTCCTTTCTTTTTGTCCTAGAGGACGTCCGAGCCCCTTCACCACGAAAACTGTCACTCAGCACCCCTCGGTCAGGAACATCGCTCAGTCCCCCCCACACTCTGGACATTTCTTGGCACGCGCTGTCATTGGAACTTTCACCACTCGTCGCTCGTGACCACCCTACCTTCTGTCAGTGCAGCATGCTGGGCCTCGGGCCATTTTTTTGGGGGGGGTTGGGGTTATGTGGTGGCTTGGGCGCTCCATCATCTCTGTCTTTCGTCGGTTTGCTTTGCTTCGCACCACCAACACCACCATCTATAACTTAATTCCACCATTTTAAAGTATTAATTGCTAGTCCAGACTTGTCGATGTACCCACATTTAAGGTTAAAATAGTGATTTTGTACGTCTGTCTCGGGACCCCAAGGCATTCTGGAGGCACCGGATGGTACAATATGATTGGAGTTATTCAGAATAAGACCTTGCCGTTGCTTCATGTTTTCTCTGGAACTCGAGGATTCACTCCGCTCGGCGCAACAGCCACTAATTTCTGAAGACGTGACCTCCAGAGAGGTCTGGAGAGGTGCCGGGAACGGTGAGGAGGAGGAGGAGGAGGGATGGATGGATGGCACGATGGATGGATGATTAAAGCCTTGGGTGACACAGCGGGCTCAGCGGGTGAAAGTTAATCGTGTCAACACGGCAGACGTGGACGTGTTTATCCAATGTCATCTGGAGGCAGACAGGAAAAGGCAGGGAGCAGCGTGTGGGCGTGGAGGGATACACTCGGCATAATTACCGCCAACGTTCTCCGCCGCTTCCGACGGCAGGTGGTTTAGAGGTGAGCGAGGAGAGGATGCCGCGGAAAAAGGCCTTTCCACTAATTCGAGCCGACGTGATCCAGCGCTTCTGACCTTCCGCCGGTTCTGTTCAACGTCCTAAAAGAAAGTTAGGAAGCGCGAAAGGCAGGGAAACAATGTGGACAGGTCCACTCGTCACTCGCCGGCTGGTTGCTGCACCTCCATGCTGCGGTTGCCCCTCGGCGTTGCGACGGCTCTCGGTTAACCGCAGTTTAGAGCCTGACTCTGCGTCTCGTTAAGAAACTTTTATTTCCCGTTTTTAAAAGGCAGCCGCACGGATCAATGTCCTTGGCTCGGATTTCGGCGGCTGAGCCTCTGGGATCCTGTTTATCAGCTGAGATGTTGTAAACGTTGATGTGATTTACAAGGACATTACCGGCGTGTCTCGAGACACCGGTCTAAGTCGGCAAAGGCACGCTGTAATGTCAGCGCATGACAGAGCAGGTTGACAACGGTGGACGGGATTACAGTCCTCTGCATGAGGCCTCGGTCTCCACCGGGGAGGGGGGAACGCTTGGGCGAATTGTCCGTGTAAGACAGCCCCGCTCACTTTTTGACAGATGGGCGAGACGGCGGGTGAGGGTGTTGATATGAGTGTAAGCAGGTCGATGTCTGGAATAAACAGCAGAGGGATGAATATTAGACATTTTTATAACCACACATGTATTTAAATGTAAATAATCACACTCTAAACGTTGAATTTTAGCTCTTGTCAAATCTACATTTAGTCATAGTTATCCGCAGCCACTTATAAAGATGCCAGGTGACTCAGCGACTAACATAAGTCCATAGAGGGCGTCCGGCAGGACCGCCGGTCCAATAGAAATCCAGGTTCCATCCAGTAATCATCCTGGCCGCAGTGCTTCAGCAGAACCATGGATGAACCGCTGACCACACCTCCAGGATATAATAATAACCAGAGTTTGATTGACACTGTGCATCATGTGACTAGATCAGCAGAATTTAAAGGGGCAGATCCTGCAGGGGACTTAGTTCAGGGGACTCTCTCCGGTTCCTCCCACAGTCCAAAAACATGGATTCAGAGAAAAGGAATGCTCTAAATTGCCCCATATGGAGTGTGTGGCACCCTGTCCTAAAAGTATCTGTCCAGCACACGTCCAGCAACGTTCTTTCCTGGATGGACATGGGTGGAACCTCCCCAGAGAAAAATAAATCAATGAATGAATGTTAAGGTGGTGCCCCATTTTTAACACTGGTGTGACGGGTACATGGTGGTGGTATGTTGGTACGAGTGGATCAGACAACCCACCAACGACCACGTTGCCACTGCACCACCATCCATTTCGATGCATCGAACTAAACAGCCTGAGGCGCATGGGCTACAACAGGAAAGGGCTCAGTGAGGGCAGGTGGGGTCCACGAAGCCTTTCCTCCTTGAAAAAGCCCTGATGTTTCCTCCGAAGCTCCAGCGCAGTAATGAAAACCCATCGTATCAGTGGGTTTTAATGGTTTTATTGAATATAAACCCAGTATGAGTGTAAACACGGCGGGGGAAAAGTGCTGGCTGGCGTATTTACCATAAAAGCATGTCATTATTCTTTTAAAGCCTCCATCTCAACTCCCTCAACCTCGTCTTCTTGCTGAGTTGGATGTGAATGTTCTGACACGCATGACTGACCTGTTGTCTTTTCCAAAGCCACTTAACCGAGGCTCCGGGGTCCCTGGAGAGGCTCTTAGGTGCATGGGGGACACAGTGACACCGGTTGGACGCGGTGTTCGACTCCTGCTGCATCAGTCAGCACAACAACACAACAAAGAGCCCATCCAGTTCCTCGCCAGCTGTCAGCTTGCATTTGCTGGACTTATTTATTCCTCTCAGCTGGTTTTGTCTTATTTATCACAAAGGGGAGGAATAAAGAGACGAGGTGCCGAGACGACGCGAAGACCGAGTGTCGGAAACATTAACACTTCAGCACTCGGGCACAAAAGAAGCACTCCGTCAAAGTCAGTCGGGGATGTCGGGGTTAAAAACACGCCCGCCTAAGGAAAGTTTGTCAGACTTTAAAGGCCATTTAAGGATTATTTCTTTCCAAAAGTTTATATTGGTGTTCACAAAGTACTGAGACATTTCACCCAATTCAGGTGTTTGGTTCAGTCCCAATGCCTCATGGGTAAAACCGCCCTGTAGAAACAGTTATTGGTGACGATGCTTGGCTGAACACCCGTGTATGGGAACACGAACACTACCGGGTGCCTTAGTGAGTGGCGGTGCCATGCCGTTGCCACCAAGGTTCATTCCATCAGTGCAATTTTATTAAACACTGCGAAAAAAAGTACTCTATTACTGCCCCATCGCATTAACAGTTATCCCCGCCCCCTGAAGTCTCTTTTCCCAACGTTCTTTTGGCTGTAGCCCCACCCCCTTAACCTGTCTCGAACCATGGTCCATTCTCTTTGGGTGAGCTCTCTTTGGGTGTTTCCGACACTCGGTCTTCGCGTCGTCTCGGCACCTCGTCTCTTTATTCCTCCCCTTTGTGATAAATAAGACAAAACCAGCTGAGAGGAATGAATAAGTCCAGCAAATGCAAGCTGACAGCTGGCGAGGAACTGGATGGACCCACGTGGTCTTCCTGTTGCATTATGGGATGGAGTGCTATTACAGGACATTAGACTCCGTCTCATTATGAAGATGATTTCTGATGGGATGAATGACGGCCTGCCTCAGGCGTGGGACAGGTAAATAAGTCTGATTAATACGACCGGCCGGCGTCGCGATGAAGGACGCCACCATCAGACCTGTGTGCAAACCAAGCGTGACATATAGAGTAATTAAATACAGAGTGCTCGTGCATCGTGGGTAATACAGACAACCTGCGTAAATCAAAATACACGCAAGAGCAAAGTGAATTAACCTATGTGGAACCGACGTCATCTGCACCGATGGTAGGGGTCATGTGACATCTGATATACCGCCTGGCGCTACGCCGGGTATGCAGGATGTGGCTGTGCACCGAGGTATGAACCCTCACCGAACTGTATGTGTGTAGTACACACCACCATGATGTAGTAGATACTTCTCCTTCTGTCGTAATGGGCCGTTATGGAGGGGTGGGAGTGGGTGGAGGTGGTGGTGGTGGGGGGGTGCGGAGATAGATAAATGGAAAAGGGGACGGGGTTCATTTGATAGATCATGCTGCGCCAGTTCAATTTAATAAGACCCCCAATGCCATGATTTCCCTCCGCAGTCGACCTTCACTACGTGCAGGCAATGTCAAAGAGCAAAGCATGCTGGGTACAGGAGGAGAGATGGTGGACGAGATACAGACAGAGAGGGAGAGGTTCAATGTCCATGTGGGTGTCTCAGCCTCAGACGTTTAACAGGGTCTCGCGTTTCCATGAATGACATCGCTGCGGGAAAACGTTAAAATAATGCTTACGAAAGCTAACTCACTATACGTTTAGCGTTCGTGCGTTTAGTAAAATGTTGCTTTGTACAATTAAAAGATGTTTGGTCAAGGCTCTAATTGCTGAGCAGTCTGATGAGTTTGGGTCTTAGGTCCCTAGCTACTTCAACCGTCATCGTCCATCAGGGTGCCAATACTTCTGACTGTAGGTTGAGGTGTGGGCGTACCCGCACTCAGCGCTCCTCAAACGGAGCTGTAATGATTTATAGACGTTTGCTTTAAAAAAACCTATTGGCATTAATCCCATGGCTCATTAACACTTTAATTAAAATTAAATTCGCCGCTAGGACTTAAGCAGATTGGAATCGCTGCTCCTGATAGGTGGCGGCGTTCTCCCGAGTGCTCCTCGGAGAAACACGGAAGCGTAATAGCGCATGTTTTCAGAGTAAATTGACACGTGGAAATAATGGGCCGGGAGGGAAGGCGGGCGGGTGGGTGCGGGAGTCGGGCCGTTAAATTAGAGAGGTACGAGGCGCAACACCATGAGCGGCCACACGGTGGGTGTCCGTTTCACTACGATTTCATCATCGGTGGTAAAAGATTATATTTTATTTATCCACATTAACCATCCCAATGTTCACGGTATAGTAGAACGTTAAAATAGGAAGCTTTAAAAGCAGACACATGGTCATGTGAACACCACCCTCCCCCTCCCCCAAAAAAACCCATACACACTCTCTCTATGCTGTTGGTTCCACTTAGAGAAAAGGGTCACGCTATAAACAGAATACTGTGTTTGTGGTGCAACGTAACTGCAATTCTGTAAATCATGGTTAACTGGGCCGTAAATCGTGCAGCTGAGGTTTATATCCTCAACACGTTACATCTTTCATGGCATACGGTTCTAAGTTGGTTCTCCATTTGCAGGTGAACCCTCCTTAATTCTTCTGCAAAGATTTTCTGTAAGATTATAAAAAACATGGGATTTTTTTTCAAAAGGTGAGACACCGATGCTGAATCAGAGGACCTGCCTCACAGTCTCAGTGTTTTTAATGGTGTTGATGAGGTTGAGGTTGTGGGCCAGATAGGTTCTTCCACACCAGACACCATGAATCAAAGGCCTTCCACAGAACCAAAGCAATAACCATGTGGTTTATTCACCTGGGACTATATTAAACAGCCACATTTGATTTAAATGTGTGTACATGTTGGTGACAACAGCTATTTTCTTAAAATTAAATAAATTATAAATACATGTACATCTAAAGAACCTAATTCATAACCCGAAGTCCCCAGCCTGGGCATTAAAGGGTTAACCTGCAAGCGGCGACGAGTCGAGATGGAATAAGGAGCCCACTTAATTAATTTCATTCATTGAAAGCGGACCCTGTTAGAGGGAGATGTTTGGGGGGCAGCTCCGCCGGCCGGAGGCTGACAGCCAGACAACAGGCTAATATTCAGCTCTCTGCTGAAAGTGATCCAGAAAAAATTAAGAGGCCAGACTCCTCCATCAGCTCGGGTGGTTTGCGGAGCGCCTTAAATTGCCCCCTAAATGGGTCTGTGTTACCCAATATGTGGTTTATCGTGTGTGTTTCGACAACCTGAGAGTCAGGTCGGGTCCGAGATGGGACGCCGGGGGAAAATGGGCCCTGATTGATCGCCAGACTTCGTGTTGAAACCCGAGCCCAGCCTTTTAGACCCAAACTGGCTTTCATGACATTGATAATAGCGTGCCGGTAATGGCAAACACGGGCACTTTGCGGGGCAATCTGTGGACGAACGTGCAGGGAAGTGACACAAGGTCAAACTTATAATGCGTCTAAAATACTGCCACGCGACTCTGTTTCACCGACCAAGATGCTTAATACAGGAAATATGAGCCACTCCATTTTTGAAACACTCAGGCAGGTTCTAGACTCCGTATTAATCCCCAAGTCTCATTTCAGACACGGAGACCCTTGAACTCGATTATTCGCTGACAGGCCGAGGGAAAGGAACATGTTATTTTGGTTTTCCTTTCTCACGACGACAGATAAAAACAAAAATAAAAACCTGCATCTGTTGATATAGTACATCTCCTTCTTGTTTTTTCGGCTGTCCCCATTAGGGGGCGCTACACCGGGTCCAGATTTTACATTTCATCCTCCTCCATTCCTCGTCCCTTATAAACCTCCTCTCTCGGCTCTCCTCTTGCCTGGTGGCTGCGTCCGTCTTTCTGCCAACATAAAGCATATATCTGTTGCTATGGATATTTAACGTAAACAATTTTAAAAAGCGTGCAGATAATGTGTTGTTGCAGGAAAACATGACAGGCCATTCTGCGCCGATTCTTTACGATTTAAACAAAACTATATAAAGAATCCAGCACATTCATTCATTCATTCATTCATTATCTTCCGCTTATCCTCTATAAGGGTCACGGTGGGGTTCCCCATGCCCATCCAGGGGAGAACGTCTCGGGCGCTGGGCAGATA
>JAFMOD010000359.1:194066-234666 GCA_019802435.1 Corydoras maculifer
AACGTAAACAATTTTAAAAAGCGTGCAGATAATGTGTTGTTGCAGGAAAACATGACAGGCCATTCTGCGCCGATTCTTTACGATTTAAACAAAACTATATAAAGAATCCAGCACATTCATTCATTCATTCATTCATTATCTTCCGCTTATCCTCTATAAGGGTCACGGTGGGGTTCCCCATGCCCATCCAGGGGAGAACGTCTCGGGCGCTGGGCAGATACACCCAGGACAGGGCGCCAATCCATCGCTGGGCACACACTCACTCACACAGACACACTCTATATGGGGCAATTTTGAGAATTCAATTGACTTCATCCATGTTTTTGGACTGTGGGAGGAAACCGGAGAACCCGGAGGAAACCCACGCAGACACGGGGAGAACATGGAAACTCCACCCAGATGGGGATTCGAACCGGGAATCCCTAGCGCGAATCCAGCACATTGTTATATTAAATACCCATAATGCACTGAGCCTCAGGATGCAGGCATTAGGCAATAAATAAACACAGAAATCAAAAACTTTAACTTTAATTATATTTCTGCATTCCTATTAACGAAGTAATTTGCAGTCATTTCCTGCATTATTATAAACCATCATTCGGCTGATATTCATCTCGACAGCTGTCAAGAAAATCAATTATTTAATTAACAATTAGAAACATGACTCACCAAAGCCACGTCGTCGCGGGGCTTGCTTTCGAACACGGGGCGTCGCCATGGTAACACGAGCGAGAAGGTCGCGGTGGTTAAGCGGCACAGCGGTGTGATGTAACAGACCTAACGCCTTACGTTTCCACGGCGACGCCTTTGTCCCGGCGACAGACCTTAAGATTAAAATATGTTTCGAACTAACGAACATATGGAGGAGAAAATTAAAGATCATTCAAGACACAAAGACTTGATGCCGTGCTGACGAACTTATCTGAGCCTGTCTCGAGTTTGAGTTATCCCGCAGCTCGGGATTAAACTGGCTCCTCGTTGGATAAACCGATCCCTACAACCTGATTTTGGGTTTTGTTAAATAAAATGATCCTCTGGATTCAGGATCAACTAATCTGGCGAGCCCACATGTCTGGGATAAACTGATCCTTATGTTTGGGATGAACCAATCCTGGATCTGAAACACCTGGGATTAATTTAAGCCTTGATTACCGCATCAGTTCCAGAACCTTACCATCTAGTTCTAACACCTCTGCAGATGTTCTACATGAGAACGTCTTGTTCTTTTAATTGATTCTGTAAATTGGACGCCCACGTCTCGGCGCGCTGTTCATGATGCTGATGCTGAAGCTGCTGACTGAAGGTACGATGTACAGAGTAATAAAGCTTCCATTAATCTGCCCCCCCACCCCCCCAGTCCCTGATTCCATGATGCCGTTAAGGCGGACAGGCTCCAGTAAATGTGTCGGATTTTTCTTATTAAACGTGCCGTGACTCTATATTCCAGTCTGTAATAAATCAAAGGGGAAGGGGCCATTTTCAGAACCAAATTAGGGCATATGTCTCCCAGGACCCGGCTCTTAAATGAGACCTAAAAATGCAATTAATAAAGAAATAGTTACACCGTCAGTAATCCCGCGCAATTTCAAGCAAAAATTAACATTTAAATATTTTAGCGACGGAGGCCGGAGGGCAGGAATTCAATATGCTTTTTAAAATCTTTTTTTTTATTTTTTTTACTTTTTAAATCAAACTCCGCTAACCTTGATTTAGCCCCGGCCGAATTGATGAGCCCTCCGTACCGGAACCGACCGACGGCTCTCCCGGGTACGAAAGCTTCACAAAAATACACCTTAGACCATGACGACCAATGAGAGCAGAGCAGGATGAAGAGCGGCACTTTTTATTTATTAATAAAATAGACATCAGGTTTTTGTTTGACGACAGTTACGTTTTATTAAGTTAATAACAATATTTAAGAGGAGTGTTTGATCTTTATCTGATGATTAAATATATAATGATCTTGGTTGAGTAAATAAGCCAATGACTGACCGGAAGTTACACGTATGGATCGGACGTACGATTCAACAAAACGAGAAATTTATATACTTACGAATCTGACTCTGACTCTGATTCTGACTCTGATTGGTCATTCATTCATTCATTGGTCATTCATCACCCCCCCCTCCCGAAAGACACATTGTACAGTTTGATGGCAAGTCTGTTGGTTCTGCATTCACCGGTTCAATCGGTTTTTAGATCCACATTGAACACATTGGTAGGTTCTTCTCCTTCATTGTTGTGTGTAGGGATGGTATTGGTTTATATCTCAGCACTAGGGATTCCCAGTTCGAATCTCAATCCAGGTGGAGTTTCCATGTCCTCCCCGTGTCCGCGTGGGTTTCCTCCGGGTTCCCCGGTTTCATCCCACAGTCCAAAAACATGGATCAAGGTCAATTGAGTTCTCCAAATTGCCCCATATAGAGTATGTCTGTGTGAGTGTGTGTTTGTCCAGTGATAGATTGGCGCCCTGTCCTGGGTGTATCTGCCCAGCGCCCGAATTGTTGCCCCCTAGATGGGCATGGGGAACCTAATAGAGGACCTGTAGAGGAGTGCGTCCGGTGCTCGACCGCATGTGAACCTAAAAATCAATTAACTTCATTTTTTCAATAAAACTTTCATCCTAAAACTCTGAATCCGTCCCGCAGACAGAAGCCTGATTAATAATATTAATATTTCTGTACACTTTGCCCCCGCCATCCTCCACGTTTCACAATATTGTCCTCTCAAAGTCATTTAGCGAAGCCGGCGGTGTGTGAATGCCGGGGTATTTGCGGCACACGTTCATTTGCATTACAGAACGATCTCCCGGATGTCGCCGTCTTCGGGGGCGACCATGTGGGACCGAGCGCATCGTTGGACTCTTATCTCATCGTACGGGCAAACAGAAAACAACTAATGAACCACCTCGCTAACGAACTTCCAAAGGCCCGGGTCCTTCTGTTTGGAGTAGCGCGGCGTGGCGATATAATAATCACCCGTTTGGCACGGCTGGCACCCGCCTTGGATGGGAGTTGGCACATGGAGTCGCTTTGATATCCAAAATAGGCACCGGGGCATCGGAACCCGGCTGGTGGTTTTTTTGGCACGTTGCCGTTGAGTTTTTTTTGAGGCGGCTCGGCGTCTAAATTCATTAAAAATGCTAGTTTTATTTTATTTAAAATTCACCTGCAAATCAAAGACCAAAGGTTTTTTTGCCAATTTGCAACAATTTATTTGGATAAATTTAAATGGAATTTAAGTTAACGAAGTTTTTGTGGAATTAATTAAGAGTAAATAAAGGGCGGCACGTCCAACTCCTAGGGATTCCCAGTTCGTATCCCAATCTTTATGGTTTGCATGTCCTCCCCATGTCCAGGTGGGTTTTCTCCAGGTTCTCAAGTTTCCTACCACATCCAAAAACATGGATTCAAGGTGAATCGGCGGCTGTAAATTGCCCCAGGGTCGGTAGAGGGTGAGGGTTGTGTCCGGAAGGGCGTTCGGCTTAAGAAGCCGAATTAACGAAGATTTTTGTGGAATTAATTAACGGTAACTGAAGGGCAGCATCAACCACTTAGTGGTCAGAACGTCCGACTGGGTGGTTTGGGTGGTTTGCATGTTCTCCCCGTGTCTGTATAGGATTCCTCCAGGTCCTCAGGTTTCTTTCAACAGTCCAAAAGCAAAGATTCGAGGTGAATTGACGGCTCCAAATTGCCCCAGGCCCGGTAGAGGGTGAGTGTTGTGTCAGGAAGGGCGTTGAACGCGAGTCTCAAACGCTGATTAATGAAGAGTCAAAACGGCGGAAGACGAAGAATTAATGGCAAATAAAAACGTCTCGGTTCCTCGCCCTCCGGGTGAACCTCCTCCGGCGGAGCCGCCGAGGGCCGGGCTTCGTCTGGACCTCACGTTCCATAAGAGTCCCCACGTCCCAATTTGAGATTCAGAGTCCGTCTGCGCAGCCCGATCCCATTTTTCACGGCGTCTCAAGACGTGCCGAAAATGAGTTGGGTGTTGTTCTGCGATGTTCTGCGAAGCTGCCAACGTTCTATACATCAGTCGCTCTGCCAGGCCACGCGGAATATTCATTTAAAGAGGTTTCGGGCTCTCGCCGTGTAAGAAATAATAATCTGTCATGTAATCACACAGAGAGAGAGAGAGAGAGAGGATATAATAAGTGTCCCGCATGTGGATCGGGGTTCCGATGATTGAATTTTGTTTTTAATAAGATCTGCTGGGTTCTGCACGTCCTGAATGACTGAGACGGAGGTGGAGGAGGCACGGCGGCTGGAGACGAGTCAAAGACGCTTTTGAGTGGCAGCATTTTGTCTTTCGGGACGTGTGTGTGTGTGTGTGTGTGTGTGTGTGTGCTGTTGTTATTCCAGGTCCCATTGAACACTTCTATCAAATGAAATCTCTTCAAAGTCGATTCCCTTCAACTCTTTGTTTACTGATACGCCGTTTTCAGCTGGCTGTCAGAGCGACGCGGCGTTGCAGCATGTGGCAACTGCTTCAAAGACGTTATTCTGAATATGGAAATACACACACACACACACACACACACACACACACACACACACACACACACACACACACGGAAAAGTTTTCCCAGCTGTGTGAGGTGTCAACTGGACGTCTTTCAGACAGACACGTCTGCAATGCGACAGTTCCTCGTCTGTCGGCGCTCGCCGTTAAACTCGGTTCATCAACTGTAATCAACTAATTGGAAATAGTTTTGATCTCTTTAATTATAATTATTAGCACCCTGATATTACCTTAATCTGTGTGTATGTGTGTGTGTGTGTGTGTGTGTGTGTGTGTGTGTGTGTGGTAAAAAGTTTGCGAATGCTGTTTCACTCCCGTCCCGTGATCTGATTAAGATGAAACTTTGCACAATTGTTCTTCGTCAATTAAATTTAATTGACAAATGAATTAACTAATTAGTGGTAATTCATTAATTTTGTTTTCTATGGATAAATTGGGGCGGCACGGGGGCTTAGTGGTTGGCATGTTCTCCTCTCCGTGCTAGGGATTCCTGGTTCGAATCCCAACCTGGGTGGAGTTTCCATGTCCTCCCCGTGTCCATGTGGGTTTCCTCCGGATTCTCCGGTTTCTTCCCACAGTCCAAAGACATGGATTAAGTCAATGGAGTTCTCCAAATTGCCCCATATAGAGTGTGTGTGAGTGAGTGTGTGTCCAGCGATAGATTGGCGCCCTGTCCAGCGCCCGAAACGTTCTCCGCTGGATGGACATGACTTTATATTATGACGAGGCTCATTCAAATTTAGCGTGATCTCTGTGTGGTTTCCGTGTTGAGATTAATCGTCACAGTCGGAGTTCCAATGGCTCTGCCCATCACATCAATCCTATTGGGCTTGAACGGACGCTGGACGGCTGACCAAACAATTCTAATTTGAAATACCACGGCAACGCCTCATCCAATCAGCAGAGACCTCGTCATTATAAATCCTCAGTGTCTTTACCGGAAAGTGGAGCCAGACCCATGACACGTCCCCCAAATGTCCATCATGTATCCAGCTGCAAACGTTCCGTCAGGACAGGTGGGTTCCCCCGAACCCCGGCTTCTCATTGAGAGCAACAGCTTTGAGATGGTTTTCTCATTTTCGAAGACGCTAAAAGAGTCCTCACAGACGGGATAGGACCAAGAAGCCAAGCAGGGTTTTTATAAGAGACAGCGGGACGAAAAGCAAAGCAAGAAAAAGGATTTCGCAAATAAAACACCAGCAGAATGTCTGCAATAAAACGATGAGGCCATTTTCGGGTGATCCTTTAATATTCGGCGTCCACCTCCGGCTTTTATTCCGATTTTGCGATTTTGATGCAAATGTGTGATGAATGAGTTCCGTTCGCAGGAATCTATAGAACGAGCTTTGCTTTTTAGCTCCCTATTTCTGCTCCACTGATTGTTCACGTTGTGGGACGAGTGAATCGTCATGCAAATTTAATTTCCCGTTTAAATCTGCAGCTAGTAAATATATGTAAAAATCACAGAGAAGACAAGATACATGAATATCAGCTGCCGTGATTCTGCTCTGCCTCAGCAATATAGATGCAAATACTGCGTAGGGTTTTTTTGGCAAACGCCGTTTTCTCGCCTGCATTTGAATAAAAAAAAATAAAATAAAAAAAACTCTGATGTTTATGCAGCTCTGATCCTGATCAGTACAAATCAACGGCACCATGTCCCAGCGCTCTCCCAACACCTTTACATTTCCACCCATTTCTCAGAACACAATTAGATTACAGTGGCAGGTCTGAGGAGAGAAAAAAAAAAAAAAAAAAAAAAAACAGTTGGCATTAGCCGCTGCGCCAAAGGTCAACCGGAGACCAGGGTCCAGATTCAGAACGGGGTGTTTACTGTGGTTCACTGTGAAAGCCCAAAAAGTGAGGAACCCCCCCCCCCCCCCCCCCCCCCCCCCCCCCCCCCCCCCCCCCCCCCCCCCCCCCCCCCCCCCCCCCCCCCCCCCCCCCCCCCCCCCCCCCCCCCCCCCCCAGTTGGCATTAGCCGCTGCGCCAAAGGTCAACCGGAGACCAGGGTCCAGATTCAGAACGGGGTGTTTACTGTGGTTCACTGTGAAAGCCCAAAAAGTGAGGAAGCCAAAAACAGCACTGCGTTTGGCAGGCGGGACGCCGAGGAGTTGCAAGGATCATCAGACGTCAGTGAGGCGTCACAAAATCAATTAGTGCCTTCTGCCAAAAACGGATAGGGGACTAATGATGGCATCGTTGCTCCGAGGTAACGCGCTCGATGAGGCCGCCGGTGAAATATTAAATCACGCTTCATCCGCAGGCGAGGTGGCGGCCCCGGGTGTGAGGGTTCTCGGCCATTTGAAACAAAGGAAAGTCGGATCGACTTGCCTGCGAGGTCTGCGTCTGCATGACGGGGTCACGGTCATCGAGACGGCCCGAGATTAACGAGGCGGGTTCGGGGACGCCATGCCCCTGGAGAGATGGGACGGCGCCTCGAGTCTTCGGTCCTGACTGATTCGGCTCGACTCACGGGGTTCCGGAGCTGACCGAGTCACGATGAGCGCCGACCTTCCAGCTTCAGAGAGAGAGAGAGAGAGAGAGAGAGAGAGAGAGAGAGAGAGAGAGAGAGAGAGAGAGAGAGAGAGAGAGAGACAGAGAGAGAGAGAGAGCATCAGCTTTAAAGTTTATTTAATAAAAAACATACACAGCGAACACTTACACTATAATTAATCAATTAATTAATCACTATTAATAGTAATAATTAATCCATCCATCCATTATCAGGACAGGGGTGCAATATTTCGCTGGACACACACTCACTCACACACAAACACACTCTATATGGGGCAATTTGGAGAACTCAATTGACCTTGATCCATGTTTTTGGACTGTGGGAAGAAACCGGAAAACCCGGAGGAAACCCACGTGGACATGGAGAGAACATGGAAACTCCACCCAGATAGGGGTTCGAACCGGGATTCCCTCGTGCTGAGAGGAGAACGTGCTAAACCACTAAGCCACCGTGCAGCCTACTAGTAATAATTAATAATAAATAAATTAGTAATACATATTATTAGTATTATTATTAGTAGTAGTGGTATTAGTCTTAGTAATTAGTAAGAATTAGTAATAAATCAAGAATTATCAGTAATGCGATCAAATACAACATGCACGACGAACACTTATATAACACCATGATTCATCAGTTGATTAATAATTACTAATAATAAATAAGAAGAATTAGTAATAATAGTAATAATTAGTAATTATTATTATTTGTAGTAGTAGTAGTATTATTATTAATACGAAACGTTCTCCCCAGGATGGGACCCCCCCTCCCAACCCCCCCCCCCCCAATGACCCTAATGGAGGATAAAGCAAAAGATGATGGACTGTGTTTGTTTGTTAATGGTGTGAAACGTTAATCGCAGATCATCTGAGCTCTGGATTCTCGTTCAGATTCTCATTCAGCTTCACGCCGCTTGCTTCGCTCAGATTCTTATTTATTGCGATTGCCGTCATGACGTCCACTATTTAGGGCTGCGATCCGGAGTAGAGAGCGGTCTAGCTACCAGCCTAACGAAGTCCAGCTATTATATCATTTACGGCGTTATATAACCTCGTTTTATTCACAATGGCGTTCTGAATGAGACGCAGTGGTTTTATCAGACGGGCTAAAGAGGATACAGTCATCATAAGCTCACATTAGCAGATTATTTAACATCAGCCGGCCGTAAAACAGCCTGAATAAAGCTTTTGTCCTCCCGCGGCGAGCCGAGCCGATTCCTCTTCCCTCCATCGACAGCCTCCTGAATAGAGCGGCAGAAATGATGGATCTTTTCACATTTCGTGCTTTACCCTCCATTGATATCGTATGGAGTTCTTTCAGCGATGCCAAATTGTTTTTTTTTTCTCCCCTCCTCTCTTTCCTAATAGCTCTTATTTGAGTAATCGCGTCCCTGTTTATTCGGCAATATAGTCATTACGGGAAAAACGTATTTCACAGTAAATTTGTTTAGCACTGAATAATTGTTTTTGCCGAAGCATTAATTTTAATGATGCTTCTGGGGTCGTGTGCAGTTTGTGCCGGAATTACATCGGAATTAAACACAAACTCATTAGAATTCAACGTTATAATTTGAGTTTTTAATTTTTTGGGGGAGGGGGGGGGGGTTTCGGCGCGGGTGATCACCGCGTCGTCTTACCGTGCAACACAAATGTCCCTTAATAGCTTTTCAAGCCGGATAAAACTAAGGGATTGCTCATTCCGTTCCGTCGCGAGACGTCACCCGTGACCCAGGATCAAAGATCCCGCAATGAGTCGACGGGATCGGCCAGTCAGGGCCGACGTGGCGAGCCGGGGGCGGCGTTCGGTTGGAAGGCTTGCCGTGACATCGGGGTTCATTTCCTCCAAACAGACACTTAAAGACTCACGAGGCAAAGGTCCGGACCGCTGCGGGACTTCGGCAAAATCAACAGGTCGACGGTGGGGTGGGCAACTGGATTTAAAAAACATCAAAGGGTTTAGATTAGGCATCATAACGAGTTTACAGAGAAGTTAATGGATTTCCTCACATGATCTCAGTGAAACACTCTCTCTCTCTACATACCAGCTCTCCACGCGCCCAACAAATAAAGAACATGCATCCATCCATTATCTTCTGCTTTATCTTCTGCTTTATCTTCTGCTTTATCCCATGCCCATCCCAGATACACCCAGGACAGGGTGCCAATCTATCACTGCGCACACATTAACTAAAACAGACATACTCTATATGGGGCAATTTGGAAAATTCAATTGACCTTGATCCATGTTTTTGGACTGTGGGAGGAAACCGGAGAACTCGGAGGAAAGCCTTCATCCCTGTTCTGCAAAGAACCAAACAGAGAAGAGAACCAATTGTTTTGCAAATAGGAGCCAAAATCCAAGATAAACTCTGCATCCTTGGGACTTTGACACACTTAAGGGGGATTTGTTCTCTTCTCAGCGCTGGGTTCGAATCCCAATCTGGGTTGAGTTTCCATGTTCTCCCCGTCTGCATGTGTTGTCTCCGGGTTCTCCGGTTTCCTGCCACAGTCCAAAAACATGCCTCAATGTCAAATGAATGCTCCAAATTGCCTTATAGAGAGTGTGCCAGGTGATAGATTGCCCCCCTGTCCTGGGTGTATCTGCCCAGTGTCCGAAACGTTCTCCCCTGGATAGGTATGGGGAAGCGACCCCAGTAGAGGATAAAGCGGAAGATAATGGATGGATGGATGTAATTGTCCTCCTGTCCTCTCCTTTGCGCCTCCATCCATTCAGAACGCATCTTTATTACCGTCCTTCTCCCCCATGTAACCTCGCCAAGTTTCGGACGGCGCAGGAGAAGGCGAGGACAGACGGGACGGCATCATAAAAGGGATGAGGAGCGTGCCAGGCTATTGTTACCCACTCTGAGATGAAAGCCTGGCTGGATAATGAACATCTGCCCTGAGCGCGCACACACACACACACACACACACACACACACACACACACACACGTACGTATAGATAGTGAGACGGGCCGGCCCACCCTTGAATGGAGAACAGTGCGCAGCAGCTGCTCTTCTCCTCGAGACCTTGTGGATTGATGCAAACCTGTAATTAAGCTTCGTTCCAGGAGGTGGAGCCGAGTCAGAGTGAGTGATCACTCATTCCGTGGGTTTTCTCACGCTGCGACTAACAGGCCTCCACACGTGACCCGCCACCTTCATCAGTATGATCATGCGGCGTAAGTACGGCGAGTTCAGTCCGTTACGTTATCCGCAGCGTTCCCGTTCTGACAACGTTCTGACAACGTTCTGACGCGAGGCTGAAGTGGAGAACCGAGTTACATCTACTTTATCCTCTATTAGGGTCATGGGGGGGGTTCCTCGTGCCCATCCAGGGGAGAACGTCTCGGGCACTGGGCAGATACACCCAGAACAGGGGGGCAATCTATCACTGAGGACACACTCACTCACACACACAATCTATATGGGGCAATTTGGAGAATTCATTTGACCTCGTTCCATGTTTTTGGACTGTGGGAGACTGTAGGAAATCCACACGGACATGGGGAGAACATGCAAACTCCATCCAGATTGGCATTCAAACCAGGAATCCTTAGTGCTGAGAGGAGAACATGCCAACCACTAAGCCACCGTGCCGCCCCAGTAACTATATTTCTATAGTTATAAACCTTTTAACCCCCAAAGAGCAAAATGAAGAGACAGAAAACCCCTGTTAAGGAAGACACCTTGTGAGGACCAAAGCTCAGTGGGGGACACATCCTTCTTGAGCGGGGGGGCAGCATCAACAGTGTAGGACAGCCATGTACAGATTGTGTGGTGATCATGTGACCCGTATTTAACAATTGAACACTATATAAGTCCATTGAGGGCGTCCTGCAGGACCGCCGGTCCAATAGAAATCCAGGTTCTATCCTGTAATCATCGTAGAAGGTAGTGCGACCAAATTACAGGAACGTAAACAGGAGCTGGGCTTATTCATGCTGTTCTGTCAGATACCAGGAGGAGGCGATCTTACCCCGGTCCAGCTGTGGAGACTTTAAAGGAAGGAAGACCTTCAGAGGGTTAAATCTTCACGGTGCCGGCTGATCTTTGGAGAATCTGGGTGCTGGTTGATCTTGGCTCGGTGCAGAATGAAGTCTTAATGCTGTTTGATGTCCGTTGTCCTCACATCTCTTCGTCGTCTCTTGGTCTTTGTTCAGCGCCGGTTGTTTTGTCCGATTGCTGATTGATTTCGGCCCCGACGCCTTCTGCACTTTAATTAAAGCCTTCGGATTCAGCTCCACGCCGCGATCAGTGCCGTCCTCCATGTGCGGAGTTCTCCAGGTTCTCCAGGTTCAAGTGGAGACCCGGTGCACAGGGTGGACGCATGTGGGTTCAGCTCTTCAGAGCCGTATGTAAATGGAAGCTTAACCCGACCGACATGCTGTGATTCCTCCTGTCTCCTCAGCGCCGTGTCCGCAGGGCTGATACAGACCAGGAGGATTATGGGACATGAGGCCGGTTCAGCGGGGTCACCGTCTGAAGGGGATGGATCCTGAGTGTAATTGGTGTTAGCGGGGAAGACGCCAGTGTTCAGATGGAAGGGTCAGCACCTGTAATCTCTCCAACCACATTCTGGGTGGAGAAGAGAAGAGGATGAAGACGTGAGACGGTCCGAGGAGTCAGGTGGAAAAGTAGGTCTGGTCAACGGCTGCTATCATTTCATTTAATTCAATTTTTTTTACTGGTTTAATATTTTTATATTTACATTTTTATGAACACTGCTATATTACATTTTTCTTTCTTTATTTTTATTTTCTAACATTCATTCATTCATTCATTCATTATCTCCTGCTTTATCCTCTATTAGGGTCGCAGTGGGGTTCCCCATGCCCATCCAGGGGAGAACATCTCGGGCGCTGGGCAGATAGACCCAGGACAGGGCGCCAATCCATCGCTGGGCACACACTCACTCACACAAACACACTCTATAGGGGCAATTTTGAGAATTCAATTGACTTGATCCATGTTTTTGGACTGTGGGAGGAAACCGGAGAACCCGGAGGAAACCCACGCAGACACGGGGAGAACATGGAAACTCCACCCAGATGGGGATTCAAACCGGGAATCCCTAGCGCTGAGAGGAGAACGTGCTAAACCACTAAGCCACCGTGCCGCATTTTCTAACATAGTATTTAAATTTAAAAATTTAATTCTACCACTTTGGGTCCCAGAAACGGAATTCCGTTTACATGTGGTGGACCACGTTGTTACCTAAATGACGATAAAGTCTCTTTGATTTCTTGAATGATTCAGAATGAAACTTTACTTATTAATTAATTACTCTGCTTTATTAACTTTGTTGGTTCTTTTGAGGTGTGGCCTCATTTCCTGGAGGTGTGGTCAGCTCTTCATCCATTGGTTCTACGATGATTACCAGTTGGAACCTGGATTTCTATTGGACCAGCGTCCTGCAGGACGCCCTCAATGGACTTATATAGTTTTACAATTGTTAAATACGAGTCACATGATCACCACACAATCTGTACACGACTGTCCTACACTGTTGATGCTCAAGGAGGACGAGTCCCCCACTGAGTCTCGGTTCTCACAAGGTTTCGTCCTTTAAGATATCAACATAACAGGGAGTTTTGTCTTGCCGCTGTCTCTTTGGCGTGCTCTTTGGGGGTTCAAAGGTTCCAACAAATGTACGATTGACTTGAAGTGGTATTACTTGAGCGTAAACGACCGAATGTAAAAGTCAAGGACGATTGTAAGTCAGCTTCTCTAAATGTGGCGTCTCCATGCCGCCAACTGTAAAGAAATAACTTAACTAAGCAAATATACGAGAAGCGTCCGCGCCGTCGTCCGTTTCCCCGTGTTCCAGTTTTTGGCCGGTTAGCAGTTCTTGAGTAAAAGAACACAGTGTGTAACTTTGGCCCAGAGGCTGGACCTTTCGACCTGTTCCCATCATGCATAGGGAGATCATTCATCATTAATCCTGCCTGCTTACAGCTACATACGAGGTGATAAAGCTGCCTCACAGTGGAGACCACAAGCAGGGAGTATAATGGATGGTGGAACGATCCGGTGCCAGACCTTCCTGTGTGTGTGTGTGTGCAGGGATTCAGTGTGAAATAAAGTAAATAAGCTCGAGTTATTTTTAAAACGATCTCAATCCTCTTAGGTTGGCCGTGCCGCTCTCTCGGGGCTCTGAGGCGACGGCCCGGTCCCCGTGCGAACAAGCTGAATCGGTGAAGGTCCGCGACGCCAGGCATGGAGAACCGGAATCACGCCTCCATTCACCACGAAAAAAAAGGAACATAAAAAATTTCTCATCATCTTTCCCGACGGCGTCCGCTCGCACTCCGCCGGGCCGTTTGAAATTAATACGGGATGATTTGAAATCAATGCGTCCGTGGCCGTCAAACCCGACCGGCGAGCACCTCCAGCGATACCTCTGCGTTAGAACCCGGAGAACATGTAAAGCACGCGAGCGCTTAGAAGGCCTCCACCTGCTGGCCTCCCGCGGGATCTCATTTACAAACATTTATTCAATTACCAGACGTTCTCCACTTAAAGGAACCGGCGTGGATGAGAACATACACATTAAGTTCAGCTGTAAACCCCCAAAGAGCAAGACGAACAGACAGCAGCAAGACAAAACTCCCTGTTGTTAATATTTTAAGAGACAAACCTTGTGAGGACCGAGGCTCACTGGGGGATTCCTCCTCCTTGAGTACCAACAGTGTAGGACAGCCATTGAGGGCGTCCTGCAGGACCGCCGGTCCAATAGAAATCCAGGTTCCATCCGGTAATCATCGTAGAACCATGGATGAAGAGCTGACCACACCTCCAGGAAATGAGGCAACACCTCAAAAGAAACATACAGAGTTCAAATTAACAAGCAGAGTTTGATTGACACAGCGCATGAGCAGCAGCACTAAAAGGGACAGATCCTGCAGGGTACTTAGTTGAGGGGGCTCCCTGGAAAAGCCTCATTTCAGAGCCATGCCCTCTACTGATGATGAGCCAGGTGAAGACACTGATCCCAGATCAACCACCAGCACCACCAACACTCAGATCGACCACCAGCACCACCAACACTCAGATCAACCACCAGCACCACCAACACTCAGATCGACCACCAGCACCACCAACACTCAGATCAACCACCAGCACCACCAACACTCAGATCGCCCACCAGCACCAGCAAAACTCAGATCAACCATTACCAGCACCACCAACACTCAGATCGACCACCAGCACCACCAACACTCAGATCCCCCCCCCCCCCCCCCCCCCCCCCCCCCCCCCCCCCCCCCCCCCCCCCCCCCCCCCCCCCCCCCCCCCCCCCCCCCCCCCCCCCCCCCCCCCCCCCCCCCCAGGTTCGGCCCGTGGGCCTAATTTCAATCTCCATCCGCGTGTCTTTAAATGTCCACAGCGATTGCGTCCACATTTCTTTTTCCCTAAGATGAGATAAGCCTTTATTAGTCCCGACGCCGGAAATGGCATCTCCAGAGATTTAATAAAATAGAATACAATGAGAATAAAGCAACGTAAAATATTAATTCACGTTTTAGAGATCACTCGTGTTTATCAGATTCAGATTACACCACTTATTAAAAAATAAATATCACCAATGAAATTGGTTCCCTCGGCTACGACGATCACCGGATGGAACCGGGATTTCTATTGGACCGGCGGTCCTGCAGGACGCCCTCGATGGACTTTAGTTTTACAATTGTTAAATACGGGTCACATGATCAACCTTCATGAACCCTGTTGTAGAGGGTAGAGGGTGTGGCACTGAAATGAGGCTGTTCCAGGGAGCCCTCTTCACTAATTACCCTGCAGGATCCGCCCCTTTAAGTGCTGCTGCTCTAGTCACATGATGCACTGTGTCAATCAGTCACTGTGTCCTACACTGTTGATGCTGAAGAAGGAGGAGTCCCCCACTGAGCCTCGGTCCTCACAAGGTTTCTTCCTTAAAATATCAACATAACAGGGAGTTTTGTCTTGTCGCTGCTAAAAACACTATAAAAATAAATTGCATGAATTCCACTCGTACTAATTTTCAACATTGGTTGGTTTTTCATTCATGATTAAGTCCTATCCCTCTCTTTTCTCATACGGATGTGATCAGCGAGGGTATAGAAATCCAGCACAATGTACTCTCTTATTATTTTATTTACGCCACGCCAAACAAAGCCGTGACACGTTTGCCCTGTCTGATATCGACGCCCACAGCCGCCTCTGATTTGCTGGGGTTGTTGTGATTGACACACTGAGCGAGCCTGGGGAGCCACACCCCCTGAAGGCATGGTCTACGTGGAGGGCGCAGTCCTAACATGAGCATGACTTTAAAAAGAGACCCGAAATTAATCCAGGCGAATTTTTAAAAAGGCACAAAGCCGACAGCCGAGTGTTTGCGGTTAAAGGTTGAATAGTTTTGTGTAATGGAGCTGGTAACGTCGGTGTCGCTGTCTGCGGTGCTGAAACGTCCTTCACCTTGATGTTCAGATGATCAGAGGGAGTCGAGCTGACGATCTGTCAACGCTGACCCGAAAATCAACTTGTGTCAGCGTTTCGGGGCCCGTGGGGACATCTCCAGTCTGAATTATTATGCAGAAGCATGAAAGCAGGTGTTTTATTTTCCCAAGCTCTCCGCTTGATGGACAGAGCGGCAGACGCAATGTGAACTTCTGCTGAACCACCGATCCCAAAAAAGCTTCGGTTGCCGCCCTCGGCATCGCCCGCTTATCCGAACTTCACCGATCAAATGTCCAAGGTCGTTCAGGTCACACGGGTTCGACCTGTTGGAATGATGTAAAGACGGTTTTCAGGTTTACAGGTTTCAGCCAACGTCAGGATAAAACTGAGCTCATAAAGACCAGCTTTAAAAGCGATGAAGACCTGGTCCATCCCAACTGCCTTCTTTAGGAAACCATGGACGCTGGGTCATCAGCTCACTAAGCCACCGTGCCACCCTTTTATCTATTTATATATATATATATATATATATTTTTTTTTTCCCTTGAGCAGCTGTGTAATCTTCACATTTTAATTTATTAATTATTTATTTATTTATAAGTGTTTTTCCTTATTCAGAATCTGTGTCTGTATGAAAATATACTGATAAGAAAAAAAAAATCAAAGTCTTAATGTGAGGATGAAGGGGGCTTTCATGTTCTAGGCTGACAGTCAAAAAACCCCAAAAGTCGAAGATCTCTCAAGGTCACCTTTGGTGTTCCATCAAAAGCTGAAGTAAAACACTCCAGTCAACAAAAGACTGCATCAGATTTACAGGATATCCATCCGTTTCACACGGAACACACTTTCCGGCAGAGCTTTGAACGTCGGCGCCTCGTTTATACTCCCGTAACGTAATCCGAGATAAAACGGACGTCCACAAACTTCTGCTGGATCCTAGATGAGATGTGAAAAACACGCTGTTGATTACTTTCGCCGGAGGGGAAGCGACGTGGTCAAATATTTGATCAGGTGGGATCCAACTCAATTTAAATAGGCGGAGGAGGAGGCCCGGCGATAAGGCAGCGGCGGTGTGGCCTCGCCCGCCGCTCGGCACCTGAATGGCTAAATACGGCGGCGGAGCAATTTGATTTGCTGGCATATCAGATTGAATGTCATTAGAGATTAATAACTTACATTACCTCGGCTACAATAACAGTTATAGCCGAGATGTCCCGGGGAGCTGAAATGACAAAGGCATAATCTCTTCCTGCCAAGCGCCTTCACCAAAATAAATATGAGGGAAGCAATTGCACCTGTGCGCCTCCGTCAGCGGGAAAACAAAACAAAAAAAAGTGGAGCCTACAGTATATCATATACATGCAGAATAAAACAATACCACAGTCAATCTGGTGCTCAAAGCCTTCGCCGGTATAAAAGCCTGATTGAGCGAGGTGGCATGCAAAACAATAAAATCAAAAACAGAACCCCTCGAGAGGTGCGCCGTACGTTATTATAGCACCGTGAGAAGTGTTTAGCAAGCGGGGCGGTAGATGACATCGGCATGGTAATGCCTCGGCATCCGGTCGAAGGCAAACATATTTATCAGTTGGCGTGAGCGCTGCTGCGGGAGCTCTAATGAGCCCGGCTGAAAATGTAAAGCAGGCGAGATGAGAACGGAAATTGGCGAGTCTGTGTAGAATGATGGATTCTTAATGCATGCAGGACTGTGAAAAGGGTTGAGCTTCAATACAAATGCAAAGCTGCGGGCCGCGGGAGCCTTGCGATGACGGGATAAGACCCGGGGGCGAGAGGAAACAGTGGGCTGAAACGAGAGCACGACATCCAGCAGTTGGTGGTTCCACCATGGAATCTCAGTGGAGAATCAGGAGACTGGTGGAGCCTCCAGAGAAGTTTCAGAGACTAAACAATGCCCTCAACCTTGAGGTAAATGGGCTACCAGCATGCTTGGTTTGTACTTTAAGAACTTCCCCGTGCTCCAGGACACTCCAGGAACGTCCTACCGTCTTGGTGGACCTTCCGATTTCGTGTCATTGGCTCCCGCGGGGACCGTGTCAGGTCGCGATGATGGGCGCTCCAATTAGAACCGCCTTCAGAACTGATTGCTCCCCGAAGTCCCGCTCCACCAAATCAAGTTAAAGACCCTGAATGACGGTTCCACGCATAAACAGCCATTATTTCTTCAGAACGCTTGACGGTTCAAAGGGAGCGCGTCTCTCCGAAGACGAGACGCCCTTTTAGAACGCTTCCACGGAACCTTTGAAGCCAACGTCGACGGGGAAGAAAGAAAACAGCGAGCGCGTTTAACACAATGTCATGTTCCGTCGCCCACGTTCCACTCCAGAGTTCCACGCCATCATGTGCTGCGACGGCGTAGAATGCACGGTACAGTTCATAATTACATACCTTCAGTGCTATTTAGCGTTGAAGGTTCCCGAAGCAGAACCCCAGACCAAGATAACGGAACCAAGGACTAATATTAGATTCAAACCTGAATATGTCCAGGACTTCTGGGACATGCCCTCATGGACCATCCAGGAACAGGGCACATGGGTCCTCTTACCCCTGCTGTGCTGATGACACTCATCTTTATTTGTCCGTTGCCCCTGACGACACCACCATCTCAACTCGGATATCCAGCACCTCCCCGGCAGATCTCATTGGACGAAGTCCCGTCATCTCAAATTAGATTTAGCAAAATCAGATCTTCTCATAATCCCAGCAGAACCCTCAATCCATCATGACCTGACCTTCCAAACCGACAGTTCCATCCTCTCTCTACCCGACTCGCTCTGTAACCATTGGTTACATCATGGACTCCCATCATAAACTCTCTGATCATGTGACTAAAACGCTCCGTTCCTTCAGGTTCTCTCTGAAGAACATCAAGGACATCAGAACGTTCTTGACTGAACATGCTCCTCAGCTGTTAGTCCAAGCCCTCAGCCTATCCCGGCTCCATTACTGTAATGCACTCTTTGCTGGGTCTCCCAGGCCTCTACAACTGATTCAGAAATCTGCAACACGACTCGTGGTCAACCACCCAAGTGTATCATGTGACTCCACCTCTCCTCTCTGATTGGCCCCCTGTAGCTGACTCGGATCTATAGGACGATCTCTGGATCTGGCCCCTCTGACCTTCACTTTAGATTTTAAAACACAGCCCGACTCGTTCCCTACATTCTAGTGATGAATGTCGCCTGGTGGGGCAACCTCACCGTGGTGCTGACTCTCACTCTGTAGCGTTCTCCACTGCAAAATGGTGGAACCATCTTCCCAACTCTGTCCATAAGGTGGAGACACTTAATATCTTTAAGAAACAACTGAAAACAACTGAAAAAAGTAGCGGGTCACCGGGTTCCATGCTCCTTCTCCACGACGGTTATACATTTCCAATAAAATTGCAAGTTCATGGCTCTTTTGGTCAGTATGTTGACACGGCCGCATTACCCATAAGGCCACTTTGATTACAGCTGCAGCGTTCTATAGTCCTCCTGCACCCCTCACGGCTTCCATCACAATATGAGCCTGACTCGGGTGAAATCCCGCCGGCGGCCGGGCGCTCCTGATGGATATACGGAATGAAAACAGTGGCGTGTTTATAATTCTGACACCGTCATTCCCAATCAAAGCGCTTGAGAAATGGGCCCCGCGTGAACGGGGTGCGCTGCTCAGGTGGCCCTCCATAAAGGCGGAGGTGAGGTTCCAGAGCGGCGTATAGATTTTCCTGATAGATGGCGCCACCATCGCCTGAATGAAGTGTTTTCAGCGTTATGAATGGCTGTCTCTCTCTCTCTGTAGCTGCTGGTTCCACGCCGGCGGCCCGCTTTACGCCCGCTTTACGCCCGCTTTACGCCCACTTTACGCCCACTTTGCTTTACGCCCACTTTGCTTTACGCCCGCTTTACGCCCACTTTACGCCCAATTTACGACGGCTGATTCGAGAGAACTGGAGTGTTTACATAAAATCAGGACGTCCTGTCTCCCCCATAACTGTAAAGACGCTCTGATCAACAAAACATCAATCACAGTCTTAAAAACTATTTAATTCACACTACTATTACTACTACTAAACCTAATCCCTTTACTACTAATACTTATCTTAATAGTTATTCTACTCCTACCAATCTTACTAGTAATCCTATATCCTACTACTACTAATCCTACTAGTAATCCCAATCCTCCTCCTCCTACTATTTCTAATTCTACTACTTATCCTACTAGTAATAGTAATCCTTCTACAACTAATCCAACTATTATTAATCTTACTACTAATCCTACTAGTAATCCTACTCCTTGTACTTCTAATTCTACTACTACTAAAGTTACTCCTAATCCTACTAGTAATCCCAATCCTATTACTACGAATCCTACTAGTAATTCTAATTCTCCTCCTTCTACTACTTCTAATTCTACTACTAATCCTACTTCTACTAATCCTTCTAGTAATTCTAATCTGACTACTACTAATCACACTACTATTACGACTAATCCTACTAGTAATCCTACTACTATTACTAATGCTACTAGTCCTTCTACTACTGCTGCTGCTACCACTGCAGATTCTACTAGTAATCTTAATCCTACTACTAATCCTACTAGTAAACATAATCCTACTACTATTAATCTTACTGCTAATACTACTAGTATTTCTAATCCTTCCACTAGTACTGCTATTGCTACTACTAATCTTATTACTAATTATACTAGTAATCCTAATCCTACTACTACTAATCCTACTAGTAATCCTAATTCTTCTAGTCCCACCTCTTTTACTACTTCAACACCTTTATAGAAAAACAAATGCAGGTCAGATCTCAGACATTAAGCTGAGATTGGATAATGAACTGGATTAATAATCTGATCATGCAGATTTGTAATCTGCCGGATGATGAAATGTGAATGTAATGTCAATCCTCTTCCCTCAGATTTTACTACGTCGACTCGGCTGTTTACCTCTAAATTCTAAAAAAACTTCTCAGATTTGGTAAACTGTGTGCTGTAGGCAGGACGGGCTGCTCACGCGCCTCGCGCCTCGTTGTCAGTCCGTGTTAGGAGCGGAACGTTTTGGGTGAGGGTTCTCCGTCTGCGTCACGGGAAATGTATTCAGAGCCACGGTGTTCCTGGAGAGCCCGGGCGCCGCGGTCCTGGAGGCGTCGTGACGGGTAAATACGAGGCTTGTGAGTGATGGAGGGTAATGTTTTTAGGGGGTTGCTCCGTAGCGGGTGGTCGGTGTGTGTTGGGCGCCCTCACGCCGTATACACGCCAGGCGTGTGGCGGAACCTACAACAAATCCATATCTGCTAATGGTGCCGGGCAGCAGGCATTCCAGGACTGTCAGTCCTCCAGCGTTGTTATTCCGAGTTGTTTATGCAGGCTGTGTGTGTGTGTGTGTGTGTGTGTGTGTGTGTGTGTGTGTGTGTGTGTGTGTGTGTGTGTGTCGTCCCCTGATCCTGCACCTCGGGGCCTTTGACCAACATGCAGTTTGTTTACGTGAGCGCCGTCTGTGTGTCCACCGCCAGCAAACCGGCGCCAGGAAAACCATATGGCGGCGCCGACACCCCGGCCTCGCCGAGCATCATTAGAGATCAGGAGATGCTAATGACGGAGTTAACCACCAACATCCATCACCTCATCACAATCCTCTCCTCCACCCGCGAGACGCCAGGACGCAGCTTACGGACGCATCGCCAATCACCCTTAAAATGATAAATTACAGAATCTCACGGTCAATCTCAACGTATAGAGATCATCATCAGCATGCTGAACACCACCGCGCAGTCCCGTTCATCCCAAATCCGGCTTCCGCTCCGGGTTTTCTTCAGTAGACGTCATTGTTTTGCTGGGGCGGCACGGTGGCTTAGTGTTTAACATGTTCTCCTCTCAGCACTAGGGATTCCTAGTTCGAATCCTTATCTGGGTGGAGTTTCCATGTCCCCCCCCCCCCCCCCCCCCCCCCCCCCCCCCCCCCCCCCCCCCCCCCCCCCCCCCCCCCCCCCCCCCCCCCCCCCCCCCCCCCCCCCCCCCCCCCCCCCAGGATCCAACCCAGGACCTTTGTGAGCACAACGCTCACAAATATTTCATGTTCATATGGTTTTCATGTCTGGAATACAAAGAACGTATTTATAACCCCCATCCATCCCCAGGGCAGATAGACCCAGACAACCCCCCACTGTGAACACTCACTCATACATACACACTCTATATGGGGCAATTTAGAGCATTCACTTTACCTTGAATCGATGTTTTTGGACTGTGGGAGGAAACTGGAGAATCCGGAGGGAACCCACGTGGACATGGGGAGGACATGGAGACTCCACCCAGATTGGGATTCGAACCTGGAATTCCCAATTGCTGAGAGGAGAACATGCCAATCCCAACTGCAGATTTTAAAACATTGTCACATGGTGGAGAAGATGCTCAGTGCACCTAAACATGGTGTTCTTCATCCCGTCATGTGACCATCCCTCACTAAAACAGAAGCGTCCGAGGAAGGAGACACGCCCACATGTCAATCAAAACGCCGAGTACGTCGCGTTTTTTTGCCTGTTTTGCAGAATTGGATGTTGAAAGTCACAGGGATCCGGTCTGGACTGGTTTAATGAGCGACGGCGGAACGTTGGGCGTGGGGTCAGGACGCGTGACGCTGTGTTGCGTGAAACGGTCTTCACACATCGGCGTGGCGTCGTTTCTGAACACAGCACGTCGCAGACCAGCTAAAGTGCTTAATGAGTTTTATTGTGTTGGTTCCCGCTGGCGTGTGTTCTGGAGCGGGAGCACGGCGCGCCGGTTCAGTGTCAGGAGTTAATTACAGAGTCTTTCTTCTGTGTTTTTGTTTTTTAAAGGATGGGGGCGCCGCTCTTTGTTTTCCGTTAACCGGATCGGCTCGTTCTGAACGGAGGCCGTGCCGTTCCTGAGGTTTGGTTCTTGAGGGCAGCGGGTTCTGTTGATGGTGACCACTCTCGGTGGTTCTCACAGTCCGGCTCATGGGACGACAGGACGATGTATGATCAGGAAAGTTCTCAATGGTTCTTGATGCCGCAACCTTCTAGTTCCAGAATGCAGGTCTGGTTCTTGGTGTCATGTGACCCATCTCAACCTCCTTGGGTGGTGGCTCAGTGGTAAACAGTGGCGTGTTTATAATTCTGACACCATCATTCCCAATCAAAGCGCTTGAGAAATGGGCCCCGCGTGAACGGGGTGCGCTGCTCAGATGGCCCTTCATAAAGGTGGAGGTGAGGTTCCACAGCGGCGTATAGATTTTCCTGATAGATGGCGCCACCATCGCCTGAATGAAGTGTTTTCAGCGTTATGAATACTATTACTACTACTTATCCTAATCCTTTTACTACTAATACTTATCTTAATAGTAATCCTACTCCTACTAATCTTACTAGTAATCCTATATCCTACTACTACTAATCCTACTAGTAATCCCAATCCTCCTCCTCCTACTATTTCTAATTCTACTACTTATCCTACTAGTAATAGTAATCCTTCTACAACTAATCCAACTATTATTAATCTTAGTACTAATCCTACTCCTTGTACTTCTAATTCTACTACTACTAAAGTTACTCCTAATCCTACTAGTAATCCCAATCCTACTACTACGAATCCTACTAGTAATTCTAATCCTCCTCCTTCTACTACTTCTAATTCTACTACTAATCCTACTTCTACTAATCCTTCTAGTAATTCTAATCTTACTACTACTAATCACACTACTATTACGACTAATCCTACTAGTAATCCTACTACTATTACTAATGCTACTAGTCCTTCTACTACTGCTGCTGCTACCACTGCAGATTCTACTAGTAATCTTAATCCTACTACTAATCCTACTAGTAAACATAATCCTACTACTACTACTATTAATCTTACTGCTAATACTACTAGTATTTCTAATCCTAAAAATACGCCATCTGGTGGCGTATTGATTGATTGATTAGTTGACAATCCCAGACTCTGATCCCAAAGGAGAACAGTTTGGGAACCCTAAAAAAAGAGCCCACCTTAAGCAGAGCACATAAAGGACAACATAGACGGGGGCATGGTCACGGTTTTCGGACCACTCTTGCCGGACCGTGTGAAAGTAACAGTTCTTAGGTATCAGCACTCCATAGCACCGGTTCCTCTGGGGGAGGTTTCTACGTTCTGATAACACGGCGCCGAACCGGCAAAATAAGACTTTATGTGACAGTCTGAGTTCCAATGGCTCTGCCCGTCACATCGATCCTTGAAGGGACGCTGGACGGCTGACCCAACACTTCCCGATATACCACAGCAACTCCTCGTCCAATCAGCAGAGACCTTGTCATCATAAATCCAAATACCAGTAATTCCTCGACGCCTTCAACGGAAAGAGGCGCCACGTCCCCCAAACGTCCATCGTATATCCAGCTGCAAACGTCCCGTCAGGACAGGTGGGTCCCCCCGAACCCCGGCTTCTCGTCGAGAACACAGCATCAACGGCAATGAGAGAACGTTTAATTAATTCCATGGTTTTCTTGTTTTGAAGAGCGGTCGCTAAAAGAGTCCTCGCAGACGGGACAGGCCCGAGAAGCCAAGCAGAGCCTTCCACAGAGCGGCAGCTAAAAGGCGGTCTGACACCGGATCAGTTCCATTATTCTAATCCCCTCATAATTATTCAGACTATTCCAGAGAAGTAATAGCAGAGTCCATATCTGTAATTATACTTCCCACTTCACATCGTCAGGCGAGAGGACAGTCCATTAGAGCCACCGCGGCGTCTCCTCAGGCCTCCACCTGCACTCCTCCACCCGGGATGGAGGTGTTACCGACAGCCAAGTCCAGCAGCTGCTCGCAAAAACAAACATAAATCATCATCAACGAGGTCCAGCCTGACGCTTCCGCCGTAAACCGAAGCTCCTCTCACAGTCCGAACACCCCACAGCAGGACCCCACTTCACCTTTAAAGCAGTAAATGCAATTGTTCAGATATTAAACTGAATTCATTATGAACTGCAGAATAGTTCGGCAGTATTTCTTTGTACTGAGTGTCTAACAGACGTGTTCAAATTTATTTAAAGAATAAATTAATACACGTAATCGCCCCCATTGTGCATTATTGGGTGTGTATGTGCGCACACCAACTTTAGGTTTATATATATATATATTATTAATATGTAATGTACAATATACCACTATAAATACATATAATACACAATATACAACTATATATATATATATATATATATATATAAAATGGGGTGGCACGGTGGCTTAGTGGTTGGCATGTTCTCCTCTCATAATTCCCAGTTCGAATCCAAATCTGGCTGGAGTTTCCATGTCCTCCCCGTGTCCGCGTGGGTTTCCTGCGGGTTCTCCGGTTTCCTCCCACAGTCCAAAAACATGGATCAAGTCAATTGAGTTCTCCAAATTGCCCCATATACTGTGTGTGTGTGTGAGTGAGTGAGTGAGTGAGTGTCCAGTAATAGATTGGCATCCTTTCCTGGGTGTATCTGCCCAGCGCCTGAAACGTTATCCCCAGAATGGGCATGGGGAACCCCCCCCACGACCCTAATATAGGATAAAGAGGAAGATAATAAATGAATGAATATATATATATATATATATATATATTTATATATGCAATGTAAAAATATATAAAATGATATAAATATAAATATAGCACCATATACAATGTGAAATATTGCAGAAACTATGTATAGAAATGTAAAATGAGGCAGATGACGGAGTGTTTTGGTGGAGGACGTGATCAGCTGACTGGCTGAATGCATTGGCCATGTTGTCATTGTTCGTTTGTTTGCGCCCCCTCTAAATTGTATTTTTAGCTCCAGCCGCCACCGCTTTAAAGCCATGTGGTGTTGGAGGTCTTCAGATCTTTGAGAGATGATGATGATGATGATGATGATGATGATGATGATGATGATGGGGCCAAAAATGTGTGCTTCCTCAGAGCACCTGATTTCGATCGAACCAAGAAATAAGGCGTGACAGCTTCCGGTCGTGCGTGTGATGAGGTTCTGACCGGCGTGTTCTCCATCCCCCTGTGTCAGGAGTGTTCGTTAAAGAGCGAGCGCTCAACGCCGTCCCATCTGCACGCGTGGCTGTGCCGCCAGATGCCGGGCGTCGCGAGATGGCAGGATAAGGGCGGTGCAGCGAGGCGGCGGTGCCAGCTGGCCTCGCCATTCGCAGGTAGTGCCGATTTTAGCACCTGCTGATCGCACGCTGAACGCTTTTGGGCCGGATGATTGGAAAAGCACGGCGCGCCGGCGCTTTAGCATTCGCGGCCCGCCGCCGCCCCTCGCAGAAACCCATCTCGGAGTGCAAATATCCGCCGCGCTTTCGTTTTCAGCCGAACAGGCCGCGAAACGAGCCTCGGATCGCGCCGGGAGATCCCACGTACGCCCAGCCCGCCGCAATCCCCACGCTTTCCGAGTCGCTGCGCCCGTCTGGGTTCGAGAGGGGAACGTTGTGGAGTGCTTCCTCCGAGAGGCGCTCTGAGAATTAAACATTTATTAAACCCGCCGTCTGAATTGTCTCGCGTCGCGACGGCAGGCGGCGAGCTCGGGAGCTGAACGCCGGCGTTTCAGGCACAAGCCCAAACGACTGCGGCGGGAATGATGAGCTCGGGTTTGAATCCACTGCTGGGGCGGGGTTTCTTTTATATTCGCAGGTCGGCCTTGTTTATCATTTCTAATATTTATTCATTATTATTCTTAAGCTTCTTTTTAATACAAACATTAATTTATTGTTTGTATTAGTTTTATTTTTTTTATTAGTCTATTATTTTTATTAGTTTATTATTGTATTATTTTTATCATTTTTGTTATTATTTTTATTATTTTTTTAATTAGTCTATTTTTTTTATTTTTTATTAGTTCTATTATTTTTTTATTAGTTTATTTTTTTTATTAGCTCTATTATTCTTATTAGTTCTATTTTATTTCTCACTATGCCCCCCCACAACAGCACAGGTATTATTAGGGTGGTGGATGATTCCCAGCACCTGGTGGTGCTGGTGTGTTAGTATTTGTATTGAAATGGAAACTTGGAACAAGCAGGAGAACGTAATATAGTGCATACAGTCCAATCCGACGTTCCGCGTTAATCAACATATTTAACCTAACGACGTGTTTACACTAGAAATCATCAAAGGTTCTGCGGCTCGGTCGAATCACGCGGTCGGGTCAGAGTTCTAACGTTTTAACGTTCTGTGTTCGACTCGATCGCTGATTATTCACATAGATCTTTAAAAAAAAAAGACAAACTAAATGGCAGCATTAGTGTATTATATCTTCTGGCAGGAGAGCAGTGCATTGTGGGAGAAGCTTGTTTACCATGTGCATGATGGCAGTAAACAGATGCCCATGCCGACTCGACACACACAGCGGGCATATGGGTGAGTCAAAGGGTGACATTAATAATTCCTCCTGCAACACATTCATGTACCGGCTCCTGTCCCCCAAACCTTCTGCTCCGGCCCGTGTGTGTGTGTGTGTGTGTGTGTGTGTGTGTGTGTGTAAAAGAGAGAGAGCAAAGTGTGAAAAAGTGTGTATATTATTATTTGTGTATGAAACTTATCGAACAAAGTTTGTTCATTCATTTTCCTCTGCTTAATCTTCTACCAGGGTTGTGTGGGGGGGGGGGGGCCCCCCCCCCCCCCCCCCCCCCCCCCCCCCCCCCCCCCCCCCCCCCCCCCCCCCCCCCCCCCCCCCCCCCCCCCCCCCCCCCCCCCCCCCCCCCCCCCCCTTTTACATTTACGCCTCCAAAATCCAAAACAGAGTGCTGATACTTTGTAATTTAAAAGGTCCAGCGACATAGAGAACATTTTTATTCCCCATGTAACGTGTTGGAAATGTTTTTTTTATGTTTTTTAAATGTTTTTATTGAGCATCCTGCTTAGAGCCAGAGTCTCAGCCATAAAGACACTTTGGTTTCGACCTGAAACCACGACGTCCAGCTCTAATAGACTAAACACTCTGTGTACAGTGCACTGAATCATTCGTAGTGCGGTGTTTACGGGGTTAAAGTGCCGAGGAAAGAGCCCCATAAATAAACCCCCGACGTTCATTAGCTTAGCCTCGCTGTCTCTGATCTTCTCCGTCGGTCCGCTTCCTGTTACTGCGAGCCGTAAAACCAAAGAGAAGTGATTTTTATGAAAGTGATGATTGACCCTCCTCATCCGCTAATGCAGTGCAAATCTTCTTTTCACTTAAAGCGGCGGAACGTCGCGGAGGGGAACCGAGCCGGGCGCTGCTTTATGGCGTGTGCCGGCTCCATTACGCCGGGCCTTATTACAAAAACATTAAATAGTTAAGGTGAACTTATTTAAACTTTTACAAACTAATCCGCGTGCTGGGAATCAATTCTAGCGATTGATGGAGCGTACATCTCCGGCTAAGTGCACTTTCTTGGAGAGCATTCAACTGGATCTTGATTAACAATTGTAATCAATCTGGACACCCCTCACACACACACACACACACACACACACACACACTTGCACAGAAGTCCCTCTGTAAATGTCAAATCGAATGGACCTAATGATTCCCCCTCAATAAAAACCTTTAATCGCAAATTACAACCAACGTTTCATTTCCATATTATTATTATTATTTTTTTTTTCATAGGTTTTTATTATCTCGCCTCCGTCTCGTTCCTCTCCCGCGTCTATAAAGTTTGCGTCCAATTTGTCCGGGTGTGATTTTTTTGGACGGTGTGTAATCCCCAACACAAACACCCCGCTGGTTCCTGCTCACCTGTTCAAGCTCTGGCTGAGATTCCACTCGGGTAAATATTTGTGGACGCCTGCCTCTGTTTGTTGGCCACCAATTGTTTCACATTGTGAATAGATTTCCTCCTGCAGACGGAGACGCTGTGCAGCCGAGCCGAACTCAGGTGGCGATAAACAGAGGGACGGGGGAGTTCAATCAAAGCCCAGGCTGCAGGCACATGTCCTACTATTTGCCCTTAAATGGTCGTGGGTTCCTGTTGGCAGGGAAGAACAGAACAAAGCGTTAATGTTGATTCCTTAACATAAAGGTGAAACTAAACAAGTTCACGTAATTCATTTATATTGCGTTTTCAACAATCGTACGTCGTCACAGAGCAGCTTCACAGAGTTATAAACCTTTAAATGCCCAAAGAGCAAGACCAAGAGACAGCGGCAAGACAAAACCTCCCTGCTATGTTGATATTTTAAAGCACAAACCTTGTGAGGACCGAGGCTCCATGGGGACTCATCCTCCTTGAGCGGAGGGGGGAGGGGGGCAGCATCAACAGTGTAGGACAGCCTTTGTGTGGTGATCATGTGACCCGTATTTAACAATTGAACACTATATAAGTCCATTGAGGGCGTCCTGCAGGACCGCCGGTCCAATAGAAATCCAGTTTCCAGCCGGTAATCTTCGTAGAACCAATGGATGAAGAGCTGACCACACCTTCAGGAAATGAGGCCACACCTCAAAAAGAAACAGTTAATAAAGTGCATCATGTGACTAGAGCTGCACATCTAAAAGGGGCAGATCCTGCAGGGTACTTAGTTGAGAGAATCAGACATATGTAGGGAACCAGATGGACTAAAAAATGGAACTTTAGAACTTAAAAATTGGTTCCTTAACCACGGGCGGCACGGTGGCTTAGTGGTTGGCATGTTCTCCTCTCAGCACTAGGGATTGCAGGTTCGAATCCCAATCTGGGTGGAGTTTGCATGTCCTCTCCGTGTCCGTGTGTATTTCCTCCCACAGTCCAAAAACATGGATCAAGGTCAATTGAATTTTCCAAATTGCCCCATATAGAGTGTGTGTGTCTGTGTGAGTGAGTGAGTGCTCAGTGATAGATTGCCCCCCGTCCTGGGTGTATCTACCCAGCGCCCGAAACGTTCTTTCCTAGATGGGCATGGGGGAACCCCCCGCCCGCCCCAAACCACGATCCCAAAGTAATCCCAAAAATAATGTGCATTAATAAAACACTCGATTCTTTTTAAAGTAATTTAAAAAAGCACGAGTTCTTCAGTTCCTGAACTGATGGCTCCGCCGTGCGGGCGTGATGAGCCTCCCTTATTACCCCGAGCCGTCTGATTTCTCCATCAGTGCCAGACCCGGGTTGCTGGCCGTCGCTGATATTTAGAGGGGACAGGATGAAAATTGGAATCGGCGGCGGATCTGGAGCTGAGTAATGTGATCGAAGTCAGGAGGCTTCAGTCATGACCTAAATTCAGCACCTCGTCTCCAACAGTGTGTCACAGAACCCGGAAAATCGGCTGAATCATTATTCCATGGTCGAGCGGATGATTATTACATCTGCTGCTTATTAGAGCCGGGTGACACCGACACGTCTCAAATGTCACGTGGTGCGAAAGAAAACCCGTCAGCTCCGAAGAGAATTATAATAATATTATAATACAACCATTTAATTCATTCATTATCTTCGGCTTTTATCCTCTATTAGGGTCGCGGGGGGGGAGGGGGGTTCCCCATGCCCATCCAGGGGAGAACGTTTGGGGCGTTGGGCAGATACACCCAGGACAGGACGCCAATCTATCACTGGACACACACTCACTCACACAGACACACTCTATATGGGGCAATGGGGCAATTTGGAGAACTCAATTGACTTGATCCATGTTTTTGGACTGTGGGAGGAAACCGGAGAACCCGGAGGAAACCCACATGAACATGGGGAGGACATGGAAACTCCACCCAGATGGGGATTCGTACCAGGAATCCCTAGTGCTGAGAGGAGAACATGCCAACCACTAAGCCACAGTGCTGCCCACAATACAACCAATACAAAAAAATAAAATTCTCAGTTCCGGTTCATCCCTAAAGCGTTGGACGGGGCTCAGAGCACGATTGGATGATCACCTGACTAAATAAAGTAAATTTATCGCAGCTTCTCGCCGTAAACACGACGGAAAACCGATTAGCGGTGATTCTGTCGAACCTGTTTGTATCCGTAGTCTATTCGTAATTACATTCCGAGCCTCGTCCAATCAGAAGCTCTGTGCTCTGCGCATACTAATTCATACAAATGTTTAATCAGCGGACGGTCTCGGTCCGTCGCACCGATGCAGATGATGCGCAGGATGCCGAGAAGACGACAAACAACAAACCGACCCAACGCCGACGCCAACCTTCACGCCCGGCTCGCGGGCCGTCTCTAATTCGGCGTGCCGCCCGCCCGGCTCGTTCACGGGTCGGCGGGATTTTAGCATGTTGGAGCCGCGTCTCCGCCGCCGACCGTTAACGAATTCAGAGCGTCGCCGGGAAATTTGCAGCCGAGGCCCGCCGCCCGCCGCCGAGTGCCTCGCATACCAAGTGCGTCCTGAGAGGGCGAGCCGAGTCGCCGTCTCCTCGCCGCCGCCTTTAAGATTTCTCTCACAGTTCCCCGAGCTCGGCGCAAAGATAAAGGCTGAAAATCGAGTCGATGGCCGCAGCCGGGGAGCCAGCTGCAGATGGGCTCGCTTATTTTTATTTGGGGCCGAACAAGGAAGACTTTCAAGGACGGCGGAGTGAGAGAGAGAGAGAGAGAGAGAGAGAGAGAGAATAATCTGATGGATGCTTCAGGATTTTATCGCCAATAGTTTCAAATAATAGAGGCAGAACTGGAGTTTTCTGCTTAATTAGTGTAGACGGCCAGTTCACCCCATGGCTGTCGGTCCTGAGGGTCCAGAAGAACATGATAAGAACCATGTGGTAAAGTGTGGAGATAGTAAATATATTTATAATTATATATATATATATATATATATATATATATACACATCCATCCAACCATTATCTTCCGCTTTATCCTCTACTAGGGTTGTGGGGGGGGGGGGGGGAGATGGGAGGTCCCCATGCCCATCCAGGGGAGAACATTTCGGGCGCTGGGCAGATACACCCAGGACAGGGGGGCAATCTATCACTGGACACATCTCTCTCACACAGACACACTCTATATGGGGCAATTTTAAAAATTCAATTGACCTTTATCCATGTTTTTGGACTGTGGGAGGAAACCGGAGAACCCGGAAGAAACCCACGCAGACACAGGGAGGACATGGAAACTTCACCCAGAATGGGATTCGAACCGGGAATCCCCAGCGCTGAGAGGAGAACATGCTAAGCCACTAAGCCACTGTGGCGCCCTATATATAAATATATATATATATATATATATAGGGTTCCCCATGCCCATCCAGGGGAGAACGTCTCGGGCGCTGGGCAGATAGACCCAGGACAGGGCGCCAATCCATCACTGGGCACATACTCACACACACAGACACACTCTATGTGGGGCAATTTGGAGAACTCCATTGACTTGATCCATGTCTTTGGACTGTGGGAGGAAACCGACAAAACCCAGAGGAAACCCACGCAGACACGGGGAGAACATGGAAACTCCACCCAGATGGGGATTCGAACCGGGAAATATATATATAGTTATAGTTTAACAAGACGACATCAAAAACCTTTGAATGCCCCGGGTGCAGTGGGTATGATGTGTGACATCACGCCGTCGTTTAAACTAATCTAATTGCACCCTTCTTATAACCAGAGTTTTCGGGTCCATTAGTGAAATTCGGCTCCCGTTTAGCTCCTGGCCAAAGAGCGTTCCAGAGATCCGGGACCTTTTCTTCATTTCTGTCACCAAAAGAAAGGAGAAGAAAAAAAAATAATATGAAGGAAAAGAAAAGAAAAGGTCGCGTGCCAAGCGAACTAATTAAACTTAAAGCTTCATCATTTCAGTGTAGAGCAACATTAGTTTGCGTGATTTATGGCCGTGTGAGTGGTTTTACATACTCAGAGGCAGGGAATTGCATTAATTCCATTAATTTGATGGAATTTAGGAGTCATTAATAGGAGGCACGAGGCTGTGATATGAGCGGGGGGTGGAGGTGGTGGAGGCGGGGAGGGGGGTATATAAGACTTAAACAGACACACAGAGTGGAATAACAGGCCTTGGGTTATTAAATGGCTCTTGTGCACTGATTCGCGTCCCGGTGACCTTCGCGCCGGTCGCCCGAGCCCACGTATTGATTTATTTGTAGTCACAGCCAGGAATCAATACATCCCATTGGGTGGAACCTTAAGACACGGGGTTATTGCCATTATGTCATTTTGATCAGGGTCTGGAGTGTTACAGCCTATCCCAGTGCAGGAAAGATGTAAAAACACCATGGGGAGGTCCACCAGCCCATGACCATCCAAACATCCTCACCAACAACTACCTTCTGGAGCTGGAACTAGAATCCATCCATCCATCATCTTCTGTCTTAATAATCCACTAGAATCCCCCTTGCCCAACCAGAGGAGACCACCCAGGACAGGGCGCCCATCAATTATTTGGCACACACAGAAACACACTCTATTTGGGGCATACCATTTATCAATCCATGCTTTTGGACTGTGGGAGGAAACCCATGCGGACAGGGGTAGAACATGCAAACTCCACCCAGATTGGGATACGAACATGGAATCCCTAGCGCTGAGAGGGGAACGTGCCAATCACTAAGCCACCCTTGGAACTAGAATGAAGATCTCCCAATGTAATTGTCCCAATACACCAATATAGGTGTCCCAATACCTTTGACCATTATTGTCTTCTGCACCACTCAGGGGCGACTGGGCGGGGTGTTGCTTAAAGCACGTTCCACACGTTTGTCTTTGCAACGTACATTAGTCCCAAGTCAAAACAACTTTAAACAATTTTTGATATTAACCGCAGGTTGGTAATTGCATTGCGTCCACGTTCATCATCGTCTCTTCGGCCCGTGACCTTCACAGTACGTAGTTTTTTGAATTGATGCTAATGGCGTTGCTTCTGATCGGCAAGCCTGCGGGTGTTCAGACCCCTGCGACGGACCTCAATTACCGCTGGAGGATAAACATCAATAAAGGGACGAGCGCATACCCGTGTCTGAGACACATTTATATTAGGTAACTCTAATGTTGTGCAGTCAATCTCTCCAGACAAGCCCAAACTCCTTCGGTTCCGGTCGCTAAGCCCGAGCCCAACTTCATCACCATCAATCAATTACCGAGCTGGAAGCCCGAGGTGCATCTCACAGCTTCGCCGCCGAAATAAGATGCAAAGCCGCGATCCTAAAAGACCTCTGCGCCTCCAAACATCAGTCCCAAAGCAGCAGACGCAGATAATTTAAAGCCATAAGCAGATTCTCCCCAGAACCTTAATCAACGGCAGCGGGGCGTTCTATCCGTGGGAGGAATAAAGAGATAACGCTGACGGAACCTGGGGAATTGGTGAGTTCCTAAAGCTCTTACAAGAAGTTCTCCAGGTATATTCACTCACGTGTTCTTCCTTCAGATGTTTCCATTGGGCGTCGCCACAGCAGAACGATATGACTTACTTACTGACGTACAACTCGCATTGCGTTTAGGGGACGCTATTATCCGAAGCCACTTACAAGTATCAAGTACAAGTAAGTAATGAGGGCTAAGGGTCTTGCTCAAGGACCCACATTGGGATTTAAACCCTCAACCTTCAGATTGACAACCCAACACCCTAACCACCAAGCTACCAAACCCCTAACATGATACGCATGTTCTAATGGGTACATCGATGGGACAGGGTTAGGGTTACTTGCCTCATACTTGTTAACAAAACCCTTTGGTCTTGGAAGGCATAACAATTTTTGGATGGTATGGTTCTGGAGCTGGTATTTCAAACGTTCTGCCATCGCACACCGGATACAGTGAGGGACCTGGTCTCTCTGAAGTGCAGGCTCATTCATTTCGTTAAGTTAATCCTACAGAAGTGTTTAATGTATGTGATAACTGTAATTCTAATTTAAAAGCCATAATGTCCCGCGGTCAGAAGTCGCCGAGTTCCAAACCCGGCGGTCCTGCACTAACAAGACCGATTGATTTTCCCGCTCAGGATGTGATTGAAAGCCAGGCGGCGGTGTTTTTTCCGGGCGGGGTGGTTGATGAAAGGCCGGCGATGCCGAGTAAAACAGATGATTATGAACAATTAGGATAGCTGGCTCTGACAGCGCCCATTTCTTTCCAGCGAAATGCCCCGTTTATTGATAATGTTTACCATAAACCTTCCTTAAAGCAGGCGTTTCGGAAACCCCAGCCATCACTCTGATGTATGAAGGCTTCCCGCCAGAGCAAACATGCCTGCGAACATTATAAGTGGCGCCGTTTGGCGTATTAAGGTGAGGAGTGCCGGGGGGCGTATGGGCGCTGGGTCGTTCCCCTCGTGATGAAGTGAGTTGACGTCGAGGGTTCTGGAGCACAAAACGGAATTCATCAGATTCGTCTCCGTTTGGCTTTTCCGATGAAACGAGGAGCGTCAGGGTGACGGCGTGAGCGTGGGCGGCGTACGTCGCCCGTGTCAAACGGGCGTTTCATATGCATGGAAATCAGGCGGTCGCAGAGGAGGTGCCGCCCGGGAAGTAATGGGCCAATTTTTGTCGGGTCTATTGAGCACGAGATTCAGGCATTACCCGCAACGCCATCACTCAGCGAGCCACGTGGCTGCCTTTTATCTCGAGGGCGGCGGAACGAACACGCATGTTCGGCGGCTGTTGGGCGAGATTTATCCGCATTGTCGCGCAGCTGCGTCCCCGCCACAAACGACTTGTTTAGCGCTAATGATGGATGGTCCCGTTACCTGCCTCTCATGGAGGCAAAGGTGCAATTAGAGTGTTTTCCTTTCCCCTCGCTAAGCTCTTCGTCTCCGTCTTCATTTCGCCACAAATTGCTTTTTAGTTGCCGCCGTTCTCAAGTGTTTCGTTTTCGTTATGAACTTGACATCTCGCCGGCGTCCCGGCAGCCGGGCGTGAGAGCGAATATTTGAATCCTAAAGAAAAAAAAACCCCAAAAAAAACTCTTCAAAGTACTGATTTCTTGCTCGGGGGGAAGAAAGTACAGTCTTTTTAGCGAACTTCCCTGCATGACTGCCGGCTCCCGCACTGTAGAGGAGCTGCCGTGTCCCCGGGCCCCTCATTACTAATACATCTTTAATATTAAATCAATTTATCTCTGCTGCCAGCCCTTTCTTTTTTCCTCTCGCTGACCCCCATGGCTTCTCCTGGTGTCGAGGTTCTGGGGTTTTTTTTAATAAAGAGGGTTGGGGCCTCAGGCAGCGGCGCCCATAATTAGGAATCTCCCTTAAACGGCGGCAGCAGGCCCTGGCTGAGGATCTCATCACAGGTCGTATGTTCTCGTCTCATTATCTTACCTGGCGAGGGAACCCACCCCCAGACTTTGACCGTGCCTTCATCAGCGAGGGTGCCGGTTTATTCCCAACAGGGTTCTCAACCGGTCTAAGAGAGGAGACTCTGCTGCGATTCGGAGAACCGGGCCATTAGAAAAGAAGAGCTCAAACGTGGATCATTGCTGCTCGGAATGGCCGAGCTCTACCAGCTCCGGAGACCAAACAAGCCTGAGTTCTCACGTTCCCCGTGTGCTTCTGGGCCTTAACATGGATTTTTCAATCCAGGGGAGGATTTGCGGTTCAGACAGGGACAGCAGAGATAAGGCCGCTCAACCAGCCGAGCTCCTCACCTGAAGAACCCTAACAAACAAGTTCTCCTTTTTTATTTTTTACAGAACGCAATAAATATGGTATGGTCCTCCGGTCTTTTCTTCTTTCTTTTAAAACTTCTGGTTGTTCTGCAGTCCTTGATGTGCTGAACTGAGGAACATGTTCCTGACAGAATGGATTGAACTCATTCTTAATCTTTTACAAAAAAAAGAATTCCTCAGAAGGTCATGTGATCAGAAAGAACCCAAAACAAATGGGGCGCAGGTTCTCTAATTTGCAGCAGAAGATCAAAAATAAAACCTAAATTCTTAGTTTCAAAGAGATGGTTCCATCCATCCATCATCTTCTGCTTTATCCTCTACTAGGGTTGCAGGAGGAGGGGGTTCCTCATGCCCATCCAGGGGCTACACACTGTATATGGGGCAATTTGGAGAATTCAATTGACCTTGATCCATGTTTTTGGACTGTGGGAGGAAACCGGAGAACCCAGAGAAACCCATGTGGACATGGGGAGAAAATGGAAACTCCACCCAGATTGGGATTGGAACCAGGAATCCCCAGTGCTGAGAGGAGAACATGCTAACCACCAAGCCACCTTGCAGCCCCCAAAGAAATGGTTCTTGGTTTTCATTGGAATGGCCACCTATGTGAAGTTTGCAGGTTCTCCCCATGGGGGGGTTCCTCAGGGAGCTCAAAGTTCTCAGAGCTCAAGGTCTCAGAGAGTTTTTACCCTCTGCTGTCACTTCGTCTTGAGTTCTCATTCTTGATCGAAGAAAATAACTGGTATGTTGGCCACGCCCACTTACTGGCAACGCCAACCGGGAGGTGTAGTGCGACGGGCACGTCGTTAACGATGTACGAAAATAATAAGTGATATTAGTTCCACCTTCCCATCGATCACCTGCCAGCCTCCGATCTCCCGAAGCTCAGACATAAATATTTGTCAACGCTTTCAACGGCGGGAACCGACAGCCCCGCCCACCCACCTCGAGGTGCCTAATGGACACGCCGACACTCCATCGTCCCCGCCGTCCCCGCCGTAATTACTCATTATTAATGGTATGTAATTTATCTGTGGGTGAAGCCCGGACTCGTTCCAGCGCCACAATTATCGACATCTGAAGGAGCCTCCGGTTTCTACAGCCGTTAAGCGGAAAGGCCGCGTGTAATTACGTCTTAATTGAGTTCGCTCGCCGTGCCTCGCGCCTCAGAACCTCGCCGCCGCGGAGTCCGCGTCCTGACTCTGTCACCGCCGTGTGGGTTGTGGGTTTTTTATTTTCCACTTATTTATTTATTATTTATCTACAACCTGACGATTACACAATTAATTAATCAGTCATTAGGCCCGATTTATCAAACGCCCGGGGAGTCATCAGCGTGCCGACTCCTCCCGATGCGTCTTAATGATGAATCCGTCCTGAGAGGGCAAACGGGGCCACCGTCGGCACGCCGAGGGCGCTGGAAATATTAAATATGTCTGGTTTTTATTAGAGCAGGACATATTTCCTTGGGGAGGGACACACTTGTATGGGGGACGGGGGACAGGGGACGGGGGAGGGAAGCAGATTTCCATCAGAGGACTTTATCTGTCGCGCAATACACCGGAAGTGACATTTCGCCGATAGAAAATGCCACGGCGTCGATCATTAGGTTTACACTCGCAGCGGTCAGGGGCTGCAAGCTGTACCGCACAAAGGTCACCAAAGCTGGAGACTCGTTCGGCGTGGAGGATAAATCCCTCGTCCACGCGCATCGGCCGCTTTATTAGATACACATCCATACGCCATCCATACGTCAAGCGAATGCACAATACAGCCTAGACCAGGTGTGTCCACGCTTTTCAGGCCCGGGATCTACTTTGTCCAGTGGACAGGTCATCGCGATCTGGGTGGAGTTCCCATGTCCTCCCCGTGTCCGCGTGAGTCTCCTCCGGATTCTCCGGTTTCCTCCCACAGTCCAAAAAACATGAAACAAGGTCAATTGAGTTCTCCAAATTGCCCCATATAGAGTGTATCCATGTGGGTGAGTGTGTGTCCAGTGATAGATTGCCCCCCCCCCCCCCATCCTGGGTGTATCTGCCCAGCACCCGAAACGTTCTCCCCTGGATGGGCATGGGGAACCCCCAGCGATCCTAGTAGAAGATGAAGCAGAAGATGATGGATGGATGTTAGATTTGGGAAACCAGCATAGAAAAGGCCTGGCTTCGGGTTGCCATGTTCACAGAAATTGCTCTTTTATAAAACACACTCCACCAAATAACATGAAAAGAACTTGGTTTCTGTTCGGCCTTGGGCTCAAGGACATGACACACGTTTGCACTAAATGGCAACCCCCATTACACCCCCATTATATCATGATACCATAATAATGGTAATTGGTGGTAGTTATGATACGTCAACTGTACGCCAATCAATTCCATTGACCCGCCCATCGCTATAAACAGTTTGAATGATAGGTATATTTAAATGTTGCACTGTATGATCGACGTATTGGCCACGCCCACCCAAGAACCCAAAATATATGAACCAATATATAGAAACGTGTCTCTGACGTCTCTAACGTCTCTAACTTGGATGTAATTGTCTTTCTTTGTTATTGTCGAGTGCTGATTGGACGCAGGCTAACGCAGGGTGCAGTTGAAGGACCTGTGATGGTTCTTCATGGAAAAACGGCAGACAGGAGAATCTTCTGAGAGCGACGAAGTGACGCGAAATTGCCGCTCGCAATCCGAAATCCGTCTTCTGTCCCGCAGAAGATTCATTTTTGAAAACCTTGGGGGTTTGGAACAACAAAACTGTTGCGATTTCCACCCGGGGCACATTTCCACCGGCGGAGCGGCACGAAATCGCCGACTCGGTGTGAAAATGAATCCGAAAGGCTGCGGCAGAGACACGACGGGAAGGCAGGCGTCGCCTCGGCCAGCCAATGAGTCAGCGGCTCCATCCCCGAATACTTATGCCCCTCGCTTTGATGTTCATATATATTCATTCCTCCCGGTGGAATCCAATCGCTTGAAAGGAGAATGTGCTCCATGTTTCAGCTCATGGCTGTAAAACGCCGACTGAGCGCTCGGCTTAGAAAAGAAAAAAAACAAAAAAACACGGAGGGAACGGAAGATACAATAAATAAAGAAGACTATCATGATGGGGCGGCATGGTGGCTTTGTGGTTTAACATGTTCTCCTCTCAGTGCGAGGGATTCCCGGTTCGAATCCTAATCTGAGTGGAGTTTGCATGTCCTCCCCGTGTCCGCGTGGGTTTCCTCCAGGTTCTCCGGTTTCCTCCCACAGTCCAAAAACATGGATCAAGGTCAATTGAGTTCTCCAAATTACCCCATATAGAGTGTGTGTGTCTGTGTGAGTGAGTGTGTGTCCAGTGATAGATTGGCGTCCTGTCCTGGGTCTATCTGCCCAGCGCCCGAGACGTTCTCCCCTGGATGGGCATGGAGAACCCCCCCCCCCCCACGACCCTGATAGAGGATAAAGCGGAAGATAATGGATGAATGGATGTCGTAGAACCAGGTGGCATGGTGGCTTAATGGTTGGCATGTTCTCCTCTCAGCGCTAGGGATGCCCAATCTGGGTGGAGTTTGCATGTCCTCCCCATGTCCGCGTGGGTTGCCTCCGGGTTCTCCGGTTTCCTCCCACAGTCCAAAAACATGGATCAAGTCAATTGAGTTCTCCAAATTGCCCCATATAGAGTGTGTGTGTGTGTGTGGGTGAGTGTCCAGCGATAGATTGGTGTCCTGCCCAGCACCCGAAATGTTCTCCCCTGGATGGGCATGGATATCCACCCCCCCCATGACCCTAATAGAGGATAAAGCAGAAGATGGATTATGATGATGAAGGCAGCTAGTCCTCTGAGCAAATGGGAATAAGGTTATGGGTTTGATTCCCATTTAGTGGGGACTTGGCATGTTCTCCCCGTGTCTTCATTTGGTCCTTGTCTATGATGGATAAGTCCATTTCAGCAATTGATTAATGGGATAGGATCCAGCCCACACCAGGATAATGAGGACAGCAGATTGACCCCGTTTGGTCTGTCCTCATAACGTTACCATCATCCCATCGTCTTATTGAAACGATAAACAATAATAATGTCTCTATTAGCTCCCATTACGACGAGAAAGAAGGAACCTCCGTCACCCACCACCAATAAACGTTCCTCTTCCTTCATCCCGGAGAAGCAAGACGCTCGGATCGCGAGCTCGTCTTCCAACTCGTCTTTAAACAAGCCGCCGCACAACACGCCGAGTTCTAACGCCGCTTCCAAAGACGGCCGACTGGAAATGCGTCTCGGCGGGGCCTGCGAATCAAAATAAAGCAAAACGCATTTATCCATCCGTCCTCCCGCGTGTTCCGTCCCCCCGTCCCCCCCGTCCCCGTCCCCGCATCACTTTCATGATCACAAAGTGCCGTGGAAATAAGAATGTGCGGCGCGGCCTCCATTATTTCCTCCTATTTCGACGCGTTGTGTTTGATTCTCCCCTCAGTGCAGCAAAAAGCTCGCCGACTGACGCCGCCAACCTCAAAAGCTCGGGAAATGTGTCGGAAAAAGCTTCGCCACATTCCCTAATGACAGACTCGAGAGCGGATTTGAATAGTAAAAAGATAAAAAAGATTAAAAAAAAAAAAA
>JAFMOD010000359.1:247392-258374 GCA_019802435.1 Corydoras maculifer
CCTAATAGAGGATAAAGCGGAAGATAATGAATGGACGGAAGTCTTTATTTTAATAAATTGGAAATAAACAAAATCACGTGGTCTGATCTGTGAAACATGGTGGCGCTAGAGTCTGATAAAGTCTTATGTCTGATTTATACAAAAATAGAGAGAGATCTAGTTTTCTGTTGACGTACAAGCCAAAGACAGAGGGGCGGGGCCTCGCTATGCTTACCATCAAGCTGCAAATGTAAATATTCACGACTGGCAGCAGATCCGCAGTCTTGCAGTTCTCGCTGTGAGAAAGTAAAAAAGGTTGACTCCATGAGCTCGGTTTCAGGAGTAAATACCGGGTGGCGGTGCAGTCTTTATTTTGGGAGGTTCCGCGGCTCACGCAGGGTAAATGAGAGTCCCCGCCGTCCGTAATGCGAAGCTCACAGCATCCTTGGCTGCGACACAAAGCGCTTCGGAAGCCTCGTCCGTTCCCTCCGCTGGATAAATGTCACGAGTGGAGGATCGGAAGCGGCAGGTGGGTCCGGAAGCCGCCAAATCCGCCGACCCGGCCTCATCCCTCTCACTCGTCGTCATTTACGACGGGAACACGGCGGCGCAGATGGAACGTCCCGGCCCTGCCCCCCCCGTACATCTCCACCGGCATTTTTCAAAATTAATCAAAAACACTCGGGGGTTCCAGCCCACCAGCACTTCATCTGCGCTCCACGTTCCACCGAGTTCAACTCCACCGCGTCCCGTTCCGTCGGAATCAAACGCGCCGACTATGAAGTGTCCCCAAGTGCCTGACCTCATTCCCATCAAACATCTTTGGGATAAACTGGAGCAACCGTCATGATGCAGGTCCTTTAGTCCGACGTCAGCAACACGTCCCATGGACACCCCTCCAGAATCCCGGAGGTCCTGATTAGAAGATTCAAAGCTGGAGGTTCTCCTGCAGGTGTAATATTTAATATTGTACTTCGCGTCTGCTATATAGAAATGCCTGGAGGATGGCTCAGCCAATCAGATGATGGAACCATGAAGGTCCAATATGCCTGAACAAGACATCAAGACATTGATCTGTTGTTTATTCAGTTTGACGTCATTCTCCTCGGGCTGAACCCACGAACTTCTCAAGGTCTCAACATTGGAAACACGACTCCAGGATACCACGGCGACTCTAGCTTCAGGTCCTGAGCTGACCTCCGTGATGAGATGTCCTGTGGACACGCCCTGATGCCAGCGAGCTTGAGATATCTGCAGCAGCAACAGCATTCAAATCAGAAGAGCAATCAGAAGGGTCCATCGCCTCGACCTCGACCTCTAGAGACGCCGTACGACCCTCATTTGGAGTCGCCGTATGATACCTGATGCCTCCATTCGGGACACCGCCAACCCGCTGAGCCAGAGAATGGGAGTCTAAGAGGACTGGATGGTAGAATCATCGTCTCTGTCGAAAGAAAGATGAAAGGTCTGGAAGTATCAGGGCCGATTAGAGCTCCACCACCGCGGCAGCGTGGCACGTCTCCAAAATAGCCTGGAGGGCAGTTTCTCTGGAGCGAGCCGCTGAGAAACCGGACCCGTTATGGTCCAGTAGGTCATTTTTACTGAGCGCCAGACAGCTGATGGTCCACGTTCACAAACATTAAAGAGGAGACCGAGCAGAAACACATCAGTCAGCGTCCGGTGATGTCTGAGAAGCTCTTCGGGAAATCTACGACTCCGTCTGTAGTCGTCTCAACAACGGAGACACGGCCGCGAGATGAAGACTGCTTTACGACGGGCAGGAGGTCATGGGAGATCTTCCGAAGCATCAGGTGATGGGATTATTGAAATAGACGCTGCGGAATGTCAGAAGAATTCCATAAAACACGCTGTAATCCCATTAAACTGCAGGGATTATGTAATTAGTTTTAAAGTCTTTTTTTTTTGGAAAAAACAAGATTTATAAACGTTTCGATTGTAAGTTTCTTTTTTTTTAACAAAAAAATAATTATTTTAGAAGAAGGGAACCACACTGACGCTCAGATAGAGATTATAAATGATTATTATTATTTAGATTATAGATTAGAGGTAAATAGAAGGGGGCGGCATGGTGGCTTAGGGGTTGGCATGTTCTCCCCTTAGCGTTCGAATCCCAATCTGGGTGAGGTTTCCATGTCCTCCCCATGTCCGTGTGGGTTTCCTCCAGGTTCTCCGGTTTCCTCCCACAGTCCAAAAACATGGATTAAGGTCAATTGAATGCTTGAAATTGCCCCATATAGAGTGTGTGTGTGTGAGTGAGTGTGTACCCAGCGATGGGTTGGCGTCCTTTTCTGGGTGTATCTACCCAACCATATCTACCAGATAAAGCGTAAGATAATGGATGGATGGATGGATGGATAAATAAAAGTGACTTGGTGGTGCAGTGGACCCCCGACCCCGCGGGGGTTTCCATCATCCTCTGAGATCTTATCATTACACACTTCAGTTCATCAAATGCAGAAGTCCTGCTTCAAACGCCGAACTATAAGAACAAACCGCATTTCTACACCCCTCAACACATAACGCCTCCAAACCTCCCAAAAACACAGATACCGTAATGAAATCTGACTGAACAGCGAGCGGCGGCTTCACATATTCACCCGGCATCACGTCGTCCATCACGTCCTCATGTGAGCCATGTATCTCCTCTGTCTCGGAGCCAGAGCCGGTGTCCCATATTTATTTGCTCCGCTCTAAACTGAGAGGACTCGACGCCGGATATTTAATTTAGATCTATAGCTGAAATCAAATGTAAATAAAGAGCTCCCTCTATTTCTAATGAATTCCGAACACAAACACGGTCAATAGGAGGAGAAGATTGAGACTATTCATCACCATGTGCTCCATTCCACCAGTTCTTTGGCAAATCAGAGAAAAAAAAAAGAAAAGAAAAGAAAAAAAGGGCCAATTTCTTTCTGGCTGACTGAGGCCTGAATAATTGCGCTACTCGATGAAGATTGACAGGGGATGAAAGTCGCTTATTAATATGGAGTGAACCGTAGCAGATTGTTTTTTAGAGGCTTGTCATTGTTTACTGTTTAAAACGGCTCAGCGATGACTTTCAGAGTTTCCTTGGTTGGTCCGTCCATGTGAGCCGTAGGGTTCTGCGTTTTTTTTTACAATCGTACATCGTCACAAAGCAGCTTTACTGTATTATACGCCTATAAACCTCCAAAGAACAACATGAAGCGACAGCGGCAAGACAAAACTCCCTGTTATGTTCATATTTTAAGGGACAAACCTTGTGAGGACCGAGGCTCAGTGGGGGCACTCATCCGCCTTGGGCGACCAGGCAGCATCAACAGTGTAGGATAGCCATGTACAGATGATCATGTGACCCATATTTAACAAATTGGAAAACTCTTTAAGTCCATCAGGGGCGTCCTGCAGGAGCGCCGGTCCAATAGAAATCCAGGTTCCATCCAGTGATCGTCGTAGAACCAATGGATGAAGAGCTGACCACGCCTCCAGGAAACGGGGCGACACCTTAAAAGAAACAGAGAGAGTTAAAGTTAAAAAGCAGAGTTTGATTGACACAGTGCATCATGTGACTTGAGCAGCAGAACTAAAAGGGGCAGATCCTGTAGGGAACTTAGTGGAGAGGGCTCCCTGGAACAGCCTCATTTTAGCGCCACAACCTCTACCCTCTTCAACAGGGTTGATGAAGAGTGATCATGTGACCCATATTTAACAATTGGAAAACTATATAAGTCCATTGTGGGCGTCCTGCAGGACCGCCGGTCCAATAGAAATCCAGGTTCTGTCCTGTGATCGTATTAGAACCATGGACGAAGATCTGACCACACCTCCAAAGAAAAGTCGTTAGAGCTAATAAAGCACCGTCCTTAATTAATAACCACAGTTTGATTGACACAGTGCATCATGTGACTCCTACTCTGACCCCGCCCTCTTCAGATACACTGAGCCTCGTCTTTTCATGTTCAGACAATAAAAACCGGGAAAAGTAATATAAAAAAAAGGCCATGTGTTTAAAAAACCATGGACGGAACCCAGGACACTGTGACCCGGTTCTTGGGGGCATGAAGCCTGTCGCCATGTCTCGTTTCGTTCGGCAACACATTTTGTACAAGATGTAAAGAAGCAGCAATAAAGCGGCTCGGCCGTGTTTTATTAATCTTCTTTTTTTTTCATGTAAAGTTTATGAGACGTCCCGAAAAATCTCATAAAGTAAAAAAATAATGCACGCGCAGGATGTTTCCCCCATTTTTATTTATTTTTATTTTTTTTATATGACCGGGAACAAAGTGCCCATGGCCTCTGAGAAGCTCTGGCCAGATTAATTCCGCTGCAAAGTCCCATAAGCAATGTGCGAGTCTCAGTGATATTGGATGGAGAGCTGGAGGAGGCCGCCGTCGCTCTTTCCCTCCACTTTTTTTACTGCCAATTATCCGTCCCGAGTCCTTTCATCATGTCCGGATGACAGTCATGACTGTGCTGGACTGTAGACACCTGTGTTTCTGGGAGGCCGGGCTGTGAGAGGACAGACCTTGGAGGACTACAATTCACGCCGGCAAACTCAATAAAGTCCAGACGTGAAAGATTTATTCTCCAAAACAAAGGCGGCGGTGGAAGAGGGACGGTGCGTGTTGACAACCTTGAGACCTGCGAGGAATAAAGCCGCCGAGAATTAAACAGAAGAATCGCTTTGCTTTTTTTTTTTTTCTATTAAAGGATTTTCTCTTTTTATTATTAAGCTGTTTAAAAGCTTAACCCTCTTATAAACCTCACGTGATCGTTCCACTTCACATTTAATAATGAAGCTTCTATTTAACTGTATCTACATATAAAAATATAAATATATACCTACACATCAAACATACAGGAGTCACGTGATGCACTGTGTCAATCAAACTCTGCTTATTAATTAATTACGGTGCTTCATTAACTCTGTCTGGTTCTTTTGAGGTGTCGCCTCATTTCCTGGAGGTGTGGTCAGCTCTTCATCTATTGGTTCTATGACCATTACAGGATGGAACCTGGATTTCTATTGGACCGGCGGTCCTGCAGGACGCCCTCAATGGACTTATATAGTTTTACAATTGTTAAATACGGGTCACATGATCACCACACAATCTGTTCATGGCTGTCCTACACTGTTACTGGAGGATGAGGACGAGTCTCCCAATGAGCCTCGGTCCTCACAAGGTTTCCTCCTTAAAATATCAACATAACAGGAAGTTTTGTCTTGCCGCTGTCTCTTAGTCTTGCTCTTTGGAGCTTTAAAGGTTTATAACTCTGTAAAGCTGCCCTGCGACGATGTACGATTGTAAAAAATGTTTTATAAATAAATGACTAGACCTTGAGCCTGTATCACAGCCTAATATAAGTTGGCACTTTGCCGCTTTAATGTCACGTTCACTTATGGGATGAAGAAATTAAAGAAATTTTCATTTGCAACACATTTTTATCTGAATTTTAACTTTAGAGAAGACAATAACGTGTCCTGCAATACATTGGCGCCCTGTCCTGGCACCCGAAACCTTCTCCCCTGGATGGGCATGGCCATGGGGAACATGGGGCTTTATTAGAGCATTAAAAAGAAGATGATGGATGGAGGGACGGCTAAGACAATAACACTTTAATTTCAGCAAGTGGATGTAAACTTTTGTAGTTCTGTTTGTATATTTTAATACTCACGTCTCAGATTCTGGGAACTCTGTTTAATAAAGTAAGGCGCAGACTGTGAGTCGACTGGCTTCCACATCTCCCATTGGTTCACTGGGGAAAAAACAGAAATAATTATAAAAAAAATAAAAAAAAAACACAACAACAAAAGCAGAATGAATAAAGTCAAATAAAAAGCTCATAGACCCAGCGGGATGAAGGACATAATGGCTGAAACCCGAGTGAATTGCGTCCCATCCCGTTGGAAAATGGAGCTCTGGAGTTGTTTCAGTTGTAAATAATGGATTCTTGAGTAACAGTAGCTCCTGATTAAAATGTATTAGGCTTCAATAAATGATTAAATAAAGTGCCTGGTGCTGGAGTCAGACTTTTGGTCGCGGCTGATTCGATTTGTATCCGTGTTGCGCATACAGTCAGGAGCGGCGGCGGCGGATCGGCTCGCCGTCCCTGATGGACTTGGATGAGACCGAGCTCCCGCCAGAAGGCAGGCTGCCGGTGGAGAGCCTGCGCACCATCACTGCTCATCGGGTTGAAAGTGTGAGTTGAACAAACAGCCCCTCTGTCCCCCGGGGGACGCATGGAAAGGGCATGCGCTCTTCTCTGAGGGAGGTTCGGGGACAGGAAGCTGCCCCTATCCACGCATGACCTCCCCGGACCCGGAACGTCTGGACTAAAACTCCTCCGTCACGTCCCCTGCCTCCCCGAGGAGCTTCATCCCAAACCCCTCTGACATCCCGCTATCTCAAGAGATGATAAATAAATAAATCTGCTCTCAGACGCACGGCCACCCCGGGCAGAAAGCTCCACACGGTCTGACCTTGAGTGTGGAGAACGACCTGAAGGCACGGAGCCCGCGAAAGGCCAGGTCGCATCTGCGCCCGGCTCCAAAATAACCTCTGGACTCGTGTCTGCTTTCGTTGCACGCTTTATAATTCTTAAAATATGCTTTTCGCAAACGCATCTCCACGCACGACGAGAGAACCTCAGACAGGGTTTATGAAATCACGTTTATTTTAGGAGGATTAGACTTTAATTCCGATGGGCAGCGAAGAAACCAGAGGTGCATTTCCGAGGCCAAAAGTGGGCGTGGCCGGGTATCGCTTCATACTCACGTCGCAGATTCTGGGAATTCTGTTTAATAAACTGAAAAGCAGACTGTGAGTCGACTGGGTTCCAAAATCCACATCTCCCATTGGTGCACTGGGAAAAAAGTCAATATTATTATTATTATTATTATTCATTCATTCATTATCTCCCGCTTTATCCTCTATTAGGGTCGCGGTGGGGTTCCCCATGCCCATCCAGGGGAGAACGTCTTGGGCGCTGGGCAGATAGACCCAGGACAGGGCGCCAATCCATCGCTGGGCACACACTCACTCATACATACACACTCTAAATTGGGCAATTTTGAGAATTCAATTAACTTGATCCATGTTTTTTAGGACTGTAGGAGGAAACCGGAGAACCCGGAGGAAACCCACGCAGACACGGGGAGAACATGGAAACTCCACCCAGATCGAACCGGGAATCCCTAGCGCTGAGAGGCGAATGTGCCAAACCACTAAGCCACCGTGCCGCCATTATTATTATTATTATAAAAAAATAATAAAAAAAACACACAACAACGAAAGCAAAATAACGGCTGAGCAATCTGGAACTGTTTCAGTTCTACATAATGGATTTTTGTGTAACTCTAGCGAATTGCGTCTTTGTAGCTGAATTAACAAAATATTGTCAGCGTGCAAATATCACCGTAGTGCAAAGTGAATGGGAATTTTTACCGCCAAAAACATGGAAATATATTGGGAATGGTTGGACCGATTCCTTAGCTGTATACAAGCAGTGGTCTCACCAATGAGCCAGACGTGTCCTGCCAGAACCATGTCCATAGCGCGAAAATTGTGGGAGAAGAGAGCCGGACAAAAATGGTGGAATAATACAAATTGGTTAACAATAGTGTGGCACCAACGAAGTGTTTAATTATCCTGATAACACAACAGTGTCCATCCAATCGGCATGGGAGCAAGAACACACACTCCTGTGACCTGATCTGGGTAGAGCTTCCATGTTCTCCAAAGTTACCCCATATAGAGTGTGTGTACTCTATACTTTAGGATAAAGTAATATAAGACGATATACGGGTGGATTAAATTTTTTTTTATATATTTTGCTTGTTACCATCCGTCGTTCGGTGGTTTTGTTGTTGTTGTTTTTTTTGTCGTGTATAGTTCCTGTAGTTTATCCAGATGAAAACCCCGGAACCTGTGTACGGATGTCAGCATGGCAGATGAGTGGCGTCGCAACTTGAAATAGCTGGGAGCTCTTTTTCGTTGCTTGTGTTCGGCGGCGTGACGGGACCGACACCTCGATCCGTGTCAAAAGCAACACTTCTGCCGCTCTGTCTCAGGTTGTTTGCGGCCGGGCGTCACGCCGAGCCGAGCGTCTCTCTGCGGATTTGCTGTGATGGGGAGAAATTGGCGCTGAGGAGAAGGCATGCGAGCAGCGGGAGCTCTTTCGCCTCCCCGCCGAGAAAGTTATGAACTTGTCGAGGAGACTGAATTAGGAGAGCCGGGTCGAATGCAATATTTATCACCCTCGCGCCATCGGCACGACCCACGTATCACGGATCGAATATCATCGTTAAAACGCGGGCTCGCGTGACACTCGCATTTTCAGACGCCTCACGCGCCGCGTTGTTATCGTTGTGATTATGTTCTTGGTTTTAGCTGGAAGTGAAGTGGGTTTCCATCTTCAAAGGGAAGGGATGTTGTTTTGAAGTGTGGGCAGGTTCGCCTCCATCCTTTGTTATCCTAATCATCCCATGGGCAAACAGCTCGGATAACAAAGGCGCCAACAACACACTGTTATCGGTAAAGCAAACGGGAAGCAGATCTCCCAAATGGGCCTCGTCTCAGACTGCACTCCGCTCTCTCCCCAAATTATCTCCTCTACGTCACGTCTACATCTCCACCGTTCAGCAAAGGTTCTCTCACAAACCAAACACAGAGCACCTCTGATCTATACATGTATCTACATTTAAATGATCTACTCTATATTAAATTAGAAGTATTGACTCACCCGCCGTGACTCACAGATGAACTTAAGAAGTGAATCCATAGGGTTCTAGATGACGGTGGTCCACCCTTTGCAGCTAGAACATCTTCAGATCTTCTGGGATGGCCGTCCTCGAGGATCTGGGGTGTGTTGATGGGTAGTTGGATGGTTCTTCCAGAAGTGCGTTTGTGAGGTCACACACTGAAGTTGGGCGAGAAGGCCTGGCTCTCAGTCTGCATTCTAATTCATCTAAAAGATGTTCAATGGGGTTAAGGTCAGAATTCTGTGCAGGTTCCTCTACACCAGACTCTGTCCTCCATGTCTTTATGGACCTTGCTTTGTTCTAGATGACGTGGGTCCACCCTTTGCAGCTAGAACATCTTCAGATCTTACTCGAAGGCCGTCCTCGAGGTTCTGGAGGGTGTTAATGGGTAGTTTGGACGGTTATTCCAGAAGAGCGTTTGTGAGGTCACACACCGATGTTGGACGAGAAGGCCTGGCTCTCAGTCTACATTCTAATTAATCCCAAAGATGTTCTATGGGGTTCAGGTCAGGACTCTGACTTCCATGTCTTTATGGACCTTGCTTTGTTCTAGGTGACGTGGGTCCACCCTTTGCAGCTAGAACATCTTCAGATCTTCTGGGAAGGCCGTCCTCGAGGTTCTGGAGTGCGTTGATGGGAATTTTGGACCGTTCTTCCAGAAGCATGTTTGTGCGGTCACACACTGAAGTTGGGCTCTCAGTCTGTGCTCTAATTCGTCCCAACGATGTACTATGAGGTTAAGGGCAGGACTTAGTTCCTCCACACCAGACTTTGTCCTCCATGTCTTTATGGACCTTGCTTAGTTCGTCTATCACCCAACCCCCCCCCCCCCCCTTTTTTTTTTTTCTCAGCGATACCATCTTCACCCTCGACCCGGGAGCCTTTTAAAAATATTTGGAGTCTGTTTGTGAAAACATTTGGGACGTTGTGCGACCCGGTCGAATAATTCTTCGTTAAATTCATCCAGTCGCCCCGTCACGGCTCTCGCGTTGTACACGGGGGTGTAATCGTACGGTTGTCCAAACTGCACGGCGAGGTGCTCGAGCTTATTCACCTGAAACCGCGGGACGGAACAAAACACTTCACTGTGGGCGTGAGCCAGAAACAGAACATTAAAGAACCACTCGGGTCTCGTGTTGCTGCGGTTCACCAGCTATAATCTTCATTCATTCAGATACAATCCACCTGAACCCGAGAACCGGAGAACCCGGGAACCTGAGTGAGGAAGAACTGAAGACGGAACCCGAACTTCATTCACAAACCGTTACGCCGTACGACGTTATTTAAAGCCCAGAGCTCTTTAATGTTTACAGTCCGGTATCCTGAACCATCGGGAAGATGGACCTGATATTTACCCCGTTATATTAGATAAGTAAAAAGTAATTCTGCTGTGCAAATACGTGTGAAATTAAATACACAAGAAGAGGACGGCTCCGGAGGTCCTGGATTTATCTGAGCCATATTTACTTATAATAGCATGTGTAGCTAAAACAAAGGAGAGGGAGAACATGAGACAGAGAGCGTGAGCGAGAGAGAGAGAGAGAGAGAGAAAATTAAAGAAAGACCCAAAAAAAATAATAAAACAGAAGTGAGAGAGAGAAATAGGAAAACAGAAACAGAAAATAAAGGACAATAAATTAAACTAGAGCGGTGCATCTGCCAAATAAACATTGCAGCGAGGACATGGGATATGTGAGTGGATACGTATAATCAAAGCCATTCAGTGAACGAGGTAAAAAAAATGGCAGCTTTTACTGTTTCGTGTTCGTAGCTTAAAAATTGACCACTTGGAAATGCAGATTTTTTCCATCGGAAATCAACTACGCCAAATGTAAAGAGTGATCAAGAGTGAGCGAGGAGTGCGATCCCTCCGTGATGTCACAAGACCGGTCTGTCGGCAGCCGTCTCCGACTCCAGTGAACTTCGTTTTTGCTGGCTCGAAAATTGGCCGAGTTACGGGAGCGCAATTATCGCCGTAATGCAAAGTGAATGGGAATTATGGCTCGGAATATCGGGAATATCTCCGGAATGGTTCGACCGATTCCTTAGCTGTATATAAGCACTCGTCCCAGACATGAGCCGGACGTGTCCTGCGAAAACTGTGATAGTTTGAAGTAAGTTACACAAAATAATAAAAGTGGGATAACGATGGTGGGATTGCCTTATATGGTAATCACACTAATGAATACATTATACTAACAATACTGCACAAATATAATACTAAATAAAAATACTACAAAAA
>JAFMOD010000359.1:259364-269474 GCA_019802435.1 Corydoras maculifer
TCATATCTCAGCCGGAACATATTCAGCCCGAGACGATGTTTGGAGGCATGAAGTCCATTTTGCTGCTCACTCGACCAGGGAGAAGATTAAAATCTCTCTGATGGACCCTAAACACATCAGAGCGATGGCTGAGTCGCGGCGTCGCCTCGATCCCAAACTGACCTGTGAAAGTGAAACTTAACAAGTCCTAAATAAAGATCTGCTCCGGCCGCCGCCGTCCACGCTGCAGAAGCCCAAATAAATTCCTCATAAACAGAACCGGCGTCTCTACCGCTTCAGATTCAACACTGTCTGCTCTGAGGAGGACGTCCGGCCAGACGACCGACTCCCGGCATCCAAATGATTCACTGATTCAAACGTCATCGTCAACTCATTTCATGCTATTAATTAAAAAAAAACATTGCATTGATTGGTTTTACCAGGGGTGGCACGGTGGCTTAGTGGTTAAGCATGTTCTCCTCTCAGCACTAGGGATTCCCGGTTCGAATCCACATCTGGGGGGAGTTTCCATGTCCTCCATGTGTCCGTGTGGGTTTCCTCCTGGTTTTCTTGTTTCCTCCCACAGTCCAAAAACATGGATCAAGTCAATTGAGTTCTCCAAATTGCCCCATATAGAGTATGTGTGTGTGTGAGTGAGTGTGTGTTCAGTGATAGATTGGCGTCCTGTCCTGGGTGTATCTGCCCAGCGCCCGAAACGTTCTCCCCTGGATGGGTAAGGGGAACCCCTCCACCTTCCCCCTGCGACCCTAATAAAGGATAAAGTGGAAGATAATGGATGGATGAATGAATGAATAATAAAATATGATCCATGTTTTTGGGAGAACATGGAAACTCCACCCAGATTGGGACTCCCTACCACCGAGAGGAGAACATGCCAACCACTAAGCCACCGTGCCACCTGTTACCTTTGGTCTGTTCGTGGTAGGCAGGTCTGAGATCTGCCGCCGCCGCCGGAAAAGAGAATAGAACGCGGACGAGACCACAAACATTACATCAACCAAACAAGCCCTGAGTTCTCTCATGTTCACCTAGCGGGGGATCCGGCACCGCGCCTCCACCCGTCTCGCCGTGAGCCCTCGCCGTCTGTAGGAATGAGACATCATACGGCGGCGCTGTCAGATCGTTCTAAAGCGCCGACGACGCCGCGGTCTCATCAAAAAGAAAGATCTATACTCCTAAAAATGTGGTCAAGTAGACGTGGTCAAGGCATGAAAGGAAAGAGAACAGAAGCCTAACAGACCTGTCAGCGTCTTCGGCGTGTGGACGGTGACGGGAAAACCACAGAAAGAACAGAGATGAGTAAAGAACACAGCGGGTTCTCAACTCCACGGCTCCACATCACTTCAACCAGAGGGGGTATCTGACCACCATGTCCCACGTTTACATCGGACACGTCCTACCGCTTCAGATTCAACACCGTCTGCTCTGAGGAGGACGCCCGGCCAAAGGACCGACTCCCGGAATCCCAATGATTCGCTGATTCAAACGTCATCGCTATTTATTAAAAAAAAAAATTCCTTTAATTGATTGGTTTTATCAGGGGCGGCACGGTGGCTTAGTGGTTTAGCATGTTCTCCTCTCAGCACTTGGGATTCCCAGTTTGAATCCACATCTGGGTGGAGTTTCCATGTCCTCCCCTTGTCCTACAGGACGGCTCTGTTCCTACAGAGGTCAGGGCATCAGGCGTAACGGGGACTAAACGGGGACTAAACGGGGACTAAACGGGGACTAACGGTGACTAAACGGGGACTAAACGGGGACTAAACGGGGACTAACGGTGACTAAACGGGGACTAAACGGGGACTAACGGTGACTAAACGGGGACTAAACGGGGACTAAACGGGGACTAACGGTGACTAAACGGGGACTAAACGGGGACTAACGGTGACTAAACGGGGACTAAACGGGGACTAACGGTGACTAAACGGGGACTAAACGGGGACTAAACGGGGACTAAACGGGGACTAACGGTGACGTTCTCGGTATCTTCGCAGATCCGTATCATTTCTGAACTCCGTTGGTTCAACAGATTTGCGGCAGAAGTTTGAGAGATTTCATCTCAGCATCATCAAGCTGTCTCTCCTGGACCTGCAGCCAGAACCCCTCGGTTATTTGGATTCATCATGTCTCCGTCTGTCTCTGCAGAGACTGTCTCTCTGTTCTATGACTCCTTGGATCCTTGGATGGTGGTGGAGGGGTTTGCATGCTTGGATGATCCTTGGAGCTATGTTGTCCTGGGCAAAAACCCCTGACAGGGTCTCCCAAGGCAAATTGGTCCTAGGTGACGGGTCAGATGAAGAGTGGTCCAAACTACCGGGAGAAATACGTGTACCCTGCTCGGATTAGGGTTATAGGATGGAACAGCTGAGCTGAAGCAGACCTTCCCCAAACTGTTTCCTACAAAGATAAAAGCAAACAGTTCAGTTTAATGTACATGATGTTCATTGAATTTTTTATTTTGTAACTCGACCGATGCGACTGATGTCCAGGGCGTCCCGCACGCCGGTTATTGTAGAGTATGCTGAACCACGGAAGCCCCTCCCCCCCCGTCCTTTAAAATGCTAATTGCTTTGTCACCGGTTTTAATTAGCCGGCGACCTAATGGCCATCCAGTCTGCTTCTGTTCCAAACGTGTTGTGGCCTGTGAGATGTTTGTGTTGTGTAGATGTAGTGTGTGTGTGTGTGTGTGTGTGTGTGTGTGTGTGTGTGTGTGTGTGTGTGTGTGTGTGTGTGATGTTTGTGTATTGTAATTAGAGATGCCTTGTTTATCTTCATGACCTACCAAATTTGGGAGGCAGACAAACAAACACACACACACAGCATGATTACTCACATCATTGCCAGGATACGAAGATTTTTCTTCATATCAGCCTCAATAATGAGAGCTTTACATATTTTAAGGTCAAATGATGCGACAGCGTTCAAGTTCTGCTCTCTGAAGGTCGGATGTGGATCAGAACCCGGATTAGAACCCTGATCAGAACCCGGATCAGAACCCTGATCAGAACCCGGATCAGAACCCGGATCAGAACCCGGATCAGAACCCGGATCAGAACCCGGATCAGAACCCTAATCAGAACCCGGATCAGAACCCGGATCAGAACCTGGATCAGAACCCTGATCAGAACCCGGATCAGAACCCAGATCAGAATTGGGTCCTGATGGGGATTCAAACCGGGAATAGCTAGCGCTGAGAGGAGAACATGCAAAACCACTAAGCCCCGGTGCCACCGTAATAATAATAATAATAATAATAATAACAATAATAATAATTGGTTGTAGTTAAGGTAACAGTACGCCAGTCAATCACATTGACCCGCCCACCTTCATAAGCAGTTTGATCGGAACGTACATTTAAATGAGATGTGATTGAGGCATGGGGGCGTGGCCACGGGAATAGAGAGAGAGAGAGAGAGAGAGAGAGACAGGGGCGAGCAGAGGCCGCACCGTGCGATCGACCGGTCCGTCGGCATCGACGCAGCGGGCACGCCTGTCCTAGAGTCTGGCAGCGCCGAAAGAGTTCACTGAGGTCGGAGCTCTAGAGTTTGGACTCCGCCCATCGTTTCTGGCTCCGGTTCCAAATCTGCGTTGTGCATAACACGCAATAAAGGTTCCGCCGTCACGCCGGTCGGGACCTGCTGTGAAGGACGTCCTCACCGCAGTCAGGTGACCGATGAAAGGATTCCGATAAGCGTCACGGGTTTGTTTCGGCGCCACGTCCCCCCCCCTGCCCCCCCCCCCCCCCGTGAGATCCGCGGCGCATCGATACGGCAAACACTCGGCAGCAGCGTGATTAAATTATGATTCATCCCTCCGTCTCCTCATCAATACACCACGGGCTCAAATCCGGTTAGGACGCTTTAAATGAATGTTTACCTGCGGCCCGCCACGCCATCGATCGGCCCGCTCCGCTTTAGGGACGTTCTGCAATGAAGACACGCCGCTCGATGGCCTCAATGGACACGCAGGTCATAAACGTCCAGAGTCGTGGAAGAAAGTTGAGAACAAACTTACAGTGCGGTCGATGAATCTCCAGACGTCACGTAGCACCGATCACGCCATCGGAACCGCACCAAGAACCAAACACCTTCCACTGGAGACGGGACTCAATAAATAAAAAAAAAGCAATAAATACGGAAAATTTCATTTTGATTGAAGAACGCGGAGCAGGATTTGATTTTGGGGCAGGGGCGTGGTTGCCATGGCGTCCAATGACTTTAATTAAAGATAAATGGGAACTTTTTGTGCTGTTGTCGTCAACATTAAGAAGTTCCAGGATCCATCCATCCATCATCGATGGTTTCTCCAGGTCCAGGACGCCGGGGCAACAACCCAAACAAAGGTACCCAGACGTCCCCATCCCCAGACTCCTCCTCCGGCTCCTAGGAGGCTCACGATTTGGCGTTCCCAGGACAACCAAGAGACATAATCTGTCCATTTTGTCTTGGGTCTTCTCCCAGAAACAAGCCTAGAACACCCCACCAGGAGGACAAGCCCAGAACACCCCACCAGGAGGACAAGCCCAGAACACCCCACCAGGAGGACAAGCCCAGAACACCCCACCAGGAGGACAAGCCCAGAACACCCCACCAGGAGGACAAGCCCAGAACACCCCACCAGGAGAGTCATGGGGTGTGTTCCTCATGTTGATCCAGGGGAGAACGTTTTGGTTCGTTGGGTAGATACACCCAGAACAGGACGCCAATCCATCAATGAGCACACACACACATACCATATAGGGGCAATTCAGTGCACCTTGAATCCATGTCTTTGGACTGTGTGAGGAAACCCACAGAGGGGGATTTGAACCTGGACCTCCAGCGCTGAGGGTGTCCTCCTGTTGAAACTGGAGATGTGTAATCAGACTCCCTCTCGGGGCAGTATGCGGGGGACGTCAGCATCACGGCCGAGCGTGGGCGCGGGGGCAGGTCCCGCGCGGTGAGTGACGTGCAGAGGGCGGCGCAGATTATTCAGAAGCGTCCAGATTGCAAAAGTCTTGCATCACATTTTTGGCTGCGAGCAAAGAAAACGTGAAGGAAGGAAAAACTGTTGAGATTAATGCCTTAAAACATCAACGCGAGGGGGGGACGACGGATCGGGTTACTCCCCCCGCAGGACGTCCCGAGCAACGCAGGAGAACCGGTCTCATACCTGTTACAAAACATCATCACATCCATCAGGCATCCATTGATTCTGTCTGCAACAAACTTTTTGCTTTTTTTTTGACAATAACATTAAAAAAACATTCCTGCAACACTTTTTAAACTTAAAAACGTAACAACACTTCAACACTTTGATCTGATCTGATCTCCTGGGTGAAGGCACGGGGGCTTAGTGGTTTAACAGGTTCTCCTCTCAGCACTGGGGATTCCAGATTTGAATCCCAATCTGGGTGTCCGCGTGGGTTTCCTCCGGGTTCTCCGGTTTCCTCCCACAATCCAAAAACATGGATCAAGGTCAATTGAGTTCTCCAAATTGCCCCATATGTGTGTGTGTGTGTGTGTGCCCAGCAATAGATTGCCCCCCCATTATAATAAATTTAGAAACCCTGAATCCTGAAATGTTTTAAATGAATGATTAACATCGTTAAGTATTTAAATTAAGAATATAACGAGATCAGATATTGTAATGATCGATCAGGTTGTTTCCACCTCTGGGCTGATGTGTGATGTTTGATGCTTACAGATCGTATTTTATTATTTTTTTTCTGTTGACTTGTTTAAATCACGGCAGAGCAATCGGAGTTGAATTCTTTATTAATGTGGGTGAATTTAATTAACGTGTACATCGGTCCTAATTGTTTATTAATTCGCAGCTTGCCTCTTGTTCCTCGCCGTACAAAACACTTTCACTCATTAATCTGCTTCCTCCATATGCTGCTGCTTACACACCCCTCAATGACAAACAGGATGTCATTCCTCACTGCACACACACACACACACACACACACACACACGTCTGATCAATAAGCCCTCTCTCTGTCTCGGTGAGTAGGAAAGTGTGTGAACTGTTCTAGAGAAAGTGCTGAGTCGGGCCGATGTGTTGAACCCTACAGTGAACATCTGTGCATCCTGCCGCCGTCCTCCTGCAGAATCACATGGTATCCCTCACACACACACACACACACACACACAGTGTACGCACAACATCGGTCTATCCGAGCAGCTTCAGCCAGAGCTTACGTCCACCAATCACGCCATCTGAACCGCCCCAAGAACCAAACGCCTTCCACTGGAGACGAAGCTCTGCCTGAAAAAGCAATAAATACGGAAAATTTAATTTTGATTGAAGAACGTGGAGCAGGATTTGATTTTGGGGCAGGGGCGTGGTTGCCATGGCGTCTAATGACTTTAATTGAAGATAATTGGGAACTTTTGTGCTGTTGTGGTCACCATTAGGCGACCCTAATAGAGGATAAAGCTGAAGTTAATGGATGGATGGATCCAATCCTGATGCATCCCTGAAAGCCTGGTGTCGTCCATGAACCCCCTCACACGTGATGGATCTGCAGTGGACAGCACTTTAGGAGACGGGACGGCGTCTCCAGTCAGTCGGATCGGAACCCGGGGCCGATCGCATCATTAACTCTCTCTTTTGGATCCTCGCGTGAACACGGGCCTACAGCGAGCGCATGGGATGTGACCTAATGGGATGGGCGGGGTTTGGAATGTCAGAAGCATCTGAGCGTTGAGGTGATGGATGAACCTCCGGTACACGTGACTGAACGGAATCTGAGGGTTCTGTGTGAGGGACGCTCGAGTTCGGCTCCTACACCAGGGTTCATTATTCCACATCGTTAAATGCTTCTATTACTTAATTGATCTAAATTACGGTGTGTTGTACTTTGCTCTGTTTTGTAGGGAGCCCTGTCCTTAGGGTGCTACAGATTTAGGGCTGATCCTAATGATACTGTTGGGTATTTGGGTTCTAAAGGGTACATTTATTCGGGGAGATCTGTGGTACAATAAAGTTGAATCCGTCCATCCATCATCTTCCACTTTGTCCTCTATTAGGGTCGCGGGAGGAGGGGGGGGTTCCCCATGCCCATCCAGAACGTTTCGAGCGCTGGGCAGATACACCCAGGACAGGACGCCAGTCTATCACTGGATACACACTTACTCACACACACACACACACACACTCTATATGGGGCAATTTGGAGAACTCAATTGACCTTGATTCACGTTTTTGCACAGTGGAAGGAAACCGGAGAACCCGGAGGAAACCCACGTGGACACAGGGAGGACATGGAAACTCCACCCAGATTGGGATTCGAACCGGGAATCCCCAGCGCTGAGAGGAGAACATGCCAACCACTAAGTTGAATCCACTGTAACCTAATCATGGAAGGCAGTACTGCAGGGTTCTGTTGCATTAGAATTTATTAATTCCACGTCTATAAAGTGCACCTTCTGGTACCGATCCCAATAAAGCGGCCAAGGGGTGTTTGTCCTTTCAGACTTTTAAGACGTTCCCTCGTTCTGCCCCACAATTCTGATCAATAGAACAAACAAGCATGGATTGATGGCAACCGGCCTGGACTTCATGGGCCTATTAATAACCCCCAGACTATTGGATGAAATAATGATTGTTGTGCGTAGGGTCAGGTTCCGCCGCAGGCTCCAATCCATGATCCCGTCGACGTCGAGAACGGAGGACACGCCGATCTGCATACCGACTACGCTCCGCTTTAGGTCCAATGAATCAATTAATGAAGAATGAGCGAGTTCATCAGTGTAACACACACTCAGGTTCAGGTTCATAAAATATATCATGGTTTATCGCATCCAGTCCTGAGACCCCCACCACCTCCCCCCACCTCCCCCCACCTCCCACGGTGCACTTCCTGCGGCTGTATAAATGCATGAGAATGCGTCCAACACGAGAGAGGGAGAAAGCCATATTATGGGATTGCCGCTATGTAAATATTTCACATAAGCTTGACTTAATTCGACTCTCGGTGAAGACTAAGTGCTTAAAAATTACCTAATTAAATGTGCCGTTCTGTTCTGCACATGGCTACCAGAGACTAAACGCAGAGGATTCAATTATGTTTTGTAGGTTTTTGTCTTTATTTCCATAATGTAGGCTTTAATGTAATTGCTTCTCTAAGAGCAGCGTTCGTATTTATCATTTGAAATTCAGATGGGTGCCTTTGGAAACTTGCTGACAAAATTGAAATCCATAAAAAAGTGCTACGCAAAGCTGTTTCACCTCATTTAATTAGGAGGAGAGGACGGTATGAGTAAAGCAGGGGCGCCGGGGCCCCCGAGCCGACGGGGTAATTGTCACCGTGTGACGCCGCCGGGTTTCGGAGACGTTTAACACGCGTGTGACTTCTTAATCCGTCGCCGTCTTCTCGTTAAGAGCTTCGAAAATGCCTTGTAATTTATCGCCTTTTTGAATCCTCTGTCCCGGGTCTGAGGCTTTAATCGCAGCATCGTTAGCCAATCAGAAGCGTCTGTGAGCTCATGCGCACCTTCGTTCCTTTTCCTGTTTATACTCCATAGTGCGTAATGCTCTAGAAGATATGCAGTTGGCTGGCTTCAGGTGCCTCCGAGGATGACTGACCAATCAGCTGTCCCCAATATGAAACATCCTGTGGGCGGGTTTTATCATCATGGAATTAGAGGTAGCTGCACCACATGGTGTACCAATCATATAAAAGTACATCAACCTGCAGATCCTCCAATTCCATGATGATAAGCCCCGCCCACATGATGTTTCATAGTGGGGACAGGTGATTGGTTGGAATTACAGGTAGCTGCCTAAGGTAGCTGGAAGTAGCTGTAACAATCATATACAAGTACATCAACCTGCAGAACCTCTAATTCCATGAAGATAAGCCCCGCCCACATGATGTTTCATAGTGGGGACAGCTGATTGGTCAGGCATCCTCGGAGGCACGTGAAGCCAGCCAACTGCATAATTTAAGGAGCGTTACGCACTTCATGGAGTATAAACAGCAAAAGGAACAAAGGTGCCCATGAGCTCACAGACGCTTCTGATTGGCTAACGATGCTGCGATTAAAGCCTCAGACCTCACATCACATCCTCCGAAGCAACCTCCAGGAGATGAGCTCGGTTTCAATGCGGTCCTGCTCTTAAGCCGGGGGTGGCTCCGGGGCAACCTGCTCCCGGTGCACCATGGGAATAAAGTCCAGTCGATTCGAATGAGCTCAGACGATAGAGGCTCGTAGTTTTGCATTTGAGAAAAACTCAAAGCGAGATCAGTGGAAGGTGTTAAATCTATCCGCAGTAATAAAACGTGGCGAGGTAACCGAGCGCGTCTTTAATAAGCTCCTCCGGTATTCGTGGGATTTATTGCGGCGGTAAAAGCCGCCAAACAGCTGATTCTGAGATTTTTAAAAACAATAAAGAAATAGATTTGCACCTGAGGGAGGACGCCACACATCTGAAGTTTCCCACGTACTGCGTTCTAATACAGCTGGCACTCATCATCACCGTCCCAGCAGCACCCCCTCCCACCGTCCCGCCCCCCCCTCCATCCCCCCCCCCCTCCATCCCGGCCCACCGTTCCCATATCACTTACAACCAGCACACGAGAAACGTTTGTTTACACAGAAATCTTCTCAGTATTTATTCTCCAGGCGCTCCTCCATCGCCGCGGCGGTTTGGGGTTTTTTGGGCGCGTTGTCATTTTGGCTGTCACGTCTGAAGTGGGTGTCGCTCGCGTTAAAGTGCGGCGTCAACAGCTCCCTTAATTACAGCTGAATGCTGGGAAATCAGAGAAGCTCTCGGAGTGATCGTACTCTCATTAGACGAAGCGTGTTCGGCTCGCGGGCGGGCGGGCGGGCAGGGTTCCGTTACGACGGGGTTCCGTTACATTGCGACGTTTGTTGTGGTGCTTATTATCCTGATGTGGTCGCATGTTCTCCTCACATCCAATGGTTTCTGTATCTTCAATATGAACCACTTTATGGTTCACTATTCTGTATACGAGGCCTGGTCTGTTTGGTTCTTAGTTTTAAAGCTGTAGGTCTGAGTGTTGGTGGTGCTGGTGGTTGATCTGAGTGTTGGTGGTGCTGGTGGTTGATCTGAGTGTTGGTGGTGCTGGTGGTTGATCTGAGTGTTGGTGGTGCTGGTGGT
>JAFMOD010000359.1:269483-322496 GCA_019802435.1 Corydoras maculifer
GATCTGAGTGTTGGTGGTGTTGGTAGTTGATCTGAGTGTTGGTGGTGCTGGTGGTTGATCTGAGTGTTGGTGGTGCTGGTGGTTGATCTGAGTGTTGGTGGTGTTGGTAGTTGATCTGAGTGGTGGTGGTGCTGGTGGTTGATCTGAGTGTTGCTTGTGCTGGTGGTTGATCTGAGTGTTGGTGGTGTTGGTAGTTGATCTGAGTGGTGGTGGTGCTGGTGGTTGATCTGAGTGTTGCTTGTGCTGGTGGGCTCATTTCCTGGTCAGATCTTCATCCATAGTTCAACGATGATTACTGGATGGAACCTGGATTTCTATTGGACCGGCGGTCCTGCAGGACGCCCTCAATGGACTTATATAGTTTTCCAATTGGTAAATACCAGTCACATGATCACCACACAATCTGTACATGGCTGTCCTACACTGTTGATGCTGCCCCCCCGCTCATGGAGGAGGAGTAACCCACTGAGTCTCGGTCCTCACAAGGTTTCGTCCTCAAAATAACAATTTTAAAATTGCCGCTGTCTCTTGGTCTTGCTCTTTGGAGGTTTAAAGGTTTGGAACTCTGTAAAGCTGCTTCATGACGATGTTCTATCGTAAAAAAAAACGCTCTATAAATAAATAAGTTGAACTTGAGCTTCAGCGCTGACCTCTCGCTGGCCGTTTTGACCCGAACTCTTTAAGACGTGAGGGGTTCTGATGATCACGAGTTTTTTTTCTCTCGGTTTTCTGTTTTCTTTCTCTTGTTATGAACCCAGATTTATTCCGGTTCCTGTGACATTATGCAGGAACACTGCTTCCAGCAAATCAGGGGAGGTTTTCATGAAGAAATACTCGCTCCAAACTCCTCCAATTCAACCCCCCCCCCGCTGATCATCAGTCACCTCATAAACCTCAAGCACACAGATACAGCTCGTACCGCCGGCTCGGCAAAACAGCCAATATACATTCATCCAATTTAAAACAGAAGATGCGACGAGAACGTTTCAAGACGAGGTCGGGATCTCTATCTAACCATGACGGGCTAATCCAGGCAGGAAGCATCTGAGCATGCTCGGCTGAACGTCAGAGACATGGTCGAGTTGGACATGCAGACGGTTAATGAACAAAGGCTTTTAGTTTATGATGTGATGTTTGTATATCTGCTCTGTAGATGTTACATAGCAGAACATCTCCGTGAGTCTCTCTCTCGTGTGTTCTGAACCTCACATCTGACTCCTCCAGCAGCAGCAGGGTGAAGGTTCTTGGTTAAGTGGTGCAGTAATGAGAGGTGATTCATTAAGATAAATGCAGACAGTTATACTGCTTAAGCTTCAGCAATTCATTTTACTGTCCACTTATAGTCCAAGAGGTCTCTGGCAGACATCTTGGCACCGGACCACCTCACCTAGAACAAGATTAAAATATCCAATCACCTCAACCGTTAATCACAGAGCGCTACAGCTCAGGTGATCTTCAAAAAAATCAAAGAGAGAGAGAGAGGGGTTAGATTTATTATCTTCTGTTATCGTCAGCTTGTCTGGGGTTCTGGTCGCGGGCGCAGCAACCCGAGTAGATAGGCCCCAACCGCCGTCTCCCCAGCCACCTCCACCAGCTTAACCAGGGGGAACCCAGAGGTGTTCCCAGACCAACTGGGAGATATACCCCCTCCAGCATGTCCTTGGTCTTCCCTGGGGTCTCCTCCCAGCTGGACTTGCCTAAAACACTGCCATGGGGAGACACCCAGGAGGCATCCTTACCAGTTGCCCGAACCACCCTAACTGGCTACTTTTGATGCCGAGGAGTAGCGGTTCTACTCTGAGTCTCTCTCGGATGACCCAGTTTCTCACGATCTCATTCTTTCGGTTGTTACCCAAAGCCTCTTCTAGATCGTAGGTGAGGGTAGGAAAGTAGATTGACTGGTAAATCAAGAGCCTTGCCTTAGGGCTCAGCTCCTTTTTCACTATAGTCTGGTATAGGGTCCTTGTGCTCATACATGGTGATGGACAGACTGCAATTTGCACAGAAGTCCAACAACTGAACGCCGCTCGGGTTTAGATCAGAGAGGACATTCCTCTCCAGGTCTCACGGTCATTGCCCACGTGAGCGTTGAAGTCCCCTAGTAGGACAACTGAGTCTCCAGGGGGAGCACTTTACAGTACCCTTCCCAAGAGACTCTAAGAAGGTTGGGTACTCTGAACTGGTGTTCGCGGCGTAGGCGCAGACAACAGTCAGAACCCGTTCCCCAACCCAAACGCATAAGGAAGCTACCCTCGTGTCTACCGGAGAACATCCCAACATGCGTCAAGCCGGGGGGCCACGAGAAAGCCCACACCTGCCCGATGTCTCACCATGGGCAAAAAAACCAGAAGGAGATTGGTTCCAAAGCCCAAGCTGTAAGATGAGGCGAGCCCGACTACATCTAGCCGGTATCCCCTAACCTCCGCACCATCTCAGGCTCCTTCCCCGCCAGTGAAGTAACATTCCAACTTCCTAATGCTCTAGTTTCAGCAGCCGAGATATCGCCACGCCAAGGCCGCCGCCTCCGGCCACTGCCCGATCCGCAATACATAGAACCTGTAAATTAATTATTAAAATGATTGTAAATTATTTTATACCAAATGAGTCAGAAGTGACCTAAAGATATCACTGCCCCTTCCACTGGCAGCATGAGAAAGTGCCCTACCACCAGACGCTCGCTGACGAACCCCCTTCCCAGGGCCTAATCTGTGCAGGGTATACGTATTCCTGAACTTGTTATCCATAGGGGTTGTTTGGACCACTCTTCGTCTGACCCGTCACCTAGGACCAATTTGCCATGGGAGACCCTACCAGGGGCTTTTGCCCCGGACAACATAGCTCCTAGGATCATTCAAGCACGCAAACCCCTCCACCGCGATAAGGTGGTGGTCCAAGGAGGAGTAATCTTTATTTTATGACTTTAATTATATTTTATTGATTTAGTTCTGCATTCTGGGCCTCTGGGATTAAAATAGTCATTAAACATTTTCATAAAAGGTTATATTTCTGCTCGTCGGAGTTCAGAGAACATAAACGTGTAGAACAACGAGGAACCTGAGGGTTTTTCTTCTTCTGATGGTGCTTCGTTTGTTCGTCAGTAACATTATTGCTTATTTTGAGATGATGAAAAACCTTCCATCTGAAATCCCAGAGGTTCCGTTTGAATTCCGCTGATTTGCTCTTGGTTCGCGCCGGAGGTTCCGGGAAGGTTCTGTGTTTGGTTAACATCCTCAGCCAAATAGCCGCAGTGGAAAACGAACGGCGCTGGCTTTCTGCATCCGATCGTTCTGGCTGAACAGATCACGTTCCACTCCATCCCTCATTCTAGGCCAAATTCTTCTTTAAATAAATTTGCTTGTAGCCACGAAAACAGTTTGAACATGATGTTCATTTAACGAAAATTAGATAAACTTCAAAAATAAGGGAACCGAGACCAATGAACCAATCAGACACAAGCACAGGAACCCAAAACCTCTACCTACTGGAGAGCCAAAAGGGTCAAAACCACTGTGAAGTGGACCAAGATAAATTTACACAAACATTTATATTTTATACAGTTTTTAATTGTTGTTTTGATGTATTTAAATTAAATGAATACATTTTGGATCCCGTGGATGGACCTCTGTACTTTATTTATCTGTATTATTATTATTTTTTGGCGGCACGGTGGCTTAGTGGTTAGCACGTTCGCCTCTCAGCGCTAGGGATTCCCGGTTCGAATCCCCATCTGGGTGGAGTTTCCATGTTCTCCCCGTGTCTGCGTGGGTTTCCTCCGGGTTCTCCGGTTTCCTCCCACAGTCCAAAAACATGGATCAAGTTAATTGAATTCTCATAAATTGCCCCGTTTAGAGTGTGTCTGTGTGTGTGAGTGTGTGCCCAGCGATGGATTGGCGCCCTGTCCTGGGTCTATCTGCCCAGCGCCCAAGACGTTCTCCCCTGGATGGGCATGGGGAACCCCACCGCGACCCTAATAGAGGATAAGCGGAAGATAATGAATGAATGATTATTATTTTTTTATTCCAGTTTAAATATCACTTGAAGGGAAACTTCAAAAGACTTTGTCCAAATGTTTTGGTGAGCTTTTTCAAAAAGATTTTGTATTCTTACTTTCTTTTCTATCTTGTGAGATATCCTCAGTCTCTATATCTCTGCTCTCCGGGTCCATTTTCCAAAAATGGATCTCGATGCCATTGGCGCTGATTGATTTCTTTTTCTATTCAGTCTTCTTCCAGGAGCCACTCTCTGGTCCTCATGCTGGTTTATATAACAAATAGAACAGCCACATGAATCCCAACCCATACAATAACCCTTCAAACCTATTAATTATTAAAGCAATCAGTCTAACAGGATTCAGCCGAGTCATCGAAAAAAAGCATCACTCGCGTCTTATTCGCTGAATTTCATCAATGAGCCTGCTGGATGTCAATACTTTGATCCTAAGCTCAATGGCCCGCCGTTTACAGTCGGAAAGTCCCAATAAATCGTTGGATGTTTTTATTTAAAGGCATCAGAACCCGGACTTCCTCTCGGGTAAACCTCGGCAGAGCCGAATATCATCTCAGCATCTGTCCTTTCTTCCTCCGGATAATCCGCGCTACTTATGTTTGTTTACTCCCAAACATCACCTTCAGGTACGCGCCGTGCTTTAATTGAAGTGCGAACATCATTTCATTAAACGTCCTACGCGAGACACCTCATAGCTTAATCAAATGCCCGCGTCCTGCAGCAGCGTGAGATGTAATCAAGCCTCGTCTGTCGGGCAGTGATTACCGTCTGACGGAATCAAAATAGTTGGAGGTATTTACGCCGAAAGCCACAATGCGTGATATTCCAATCAGACCCCGGCGCCGGCGTGCACGAGTGCTTCCGCCTGTTAATTGTATCGGTGCCCGGCCCTCTGACATCCCCTCTCAGGTTTAATTAGTTCAAAGTACGCTTTTCAATCACATCCGGCAGACGCGCAGACATCCAGCCTGTTCTCCGCATTATTTCTTTTTTTAATTTTTTTCCCTGATTAAAGTCTTTCTGCTTAATTAACACGCCGCACCGCTGAGAACGCGTCCACATCGCTCTTTTTTTTTCCCCCTCGTCTCCGGTTCGTCTTCTGCCCTCCGGAGCTCGGAAATAATCAACTCGCCGGGGGCCTTTCGTTAACCTCGCCGAATAAACACGGGCAGAGCCCCGTCACGGTCCGAACCCGCGTCCCATTCACATCAAAACAGCGAAGACGCTCGGCAATCCGCCGGAACTTTGTACTTCGTTAAAACGACTCCATGTCGTCGGAAAGCTTTTCCACTATAATTACACCAATTAGCGGATAAATTCAGTCTGCTGTGTGTTTTCTATTGTCTGCCGACTTCAGCCGGCTCTAATCTGCCGCCGCGTTCCATTACGGCATGAATGCAGAGTGTTTTTAATCAAATTGACACAACATCTTTGTTAAACACTTTGTTTAACGACGAGGAGGATGAGTTCAACCACCGACCCGCGCTTTTCTGAGGGTTTTATAAATATATTCGTTTATACACACCAATAAAATCATGTTGAAATGGTTCTGGGTGGTTCATCATGGAAACAGAGTTCTCAACAATATGAAGTACACCATAGAGGTAGCTCAGAGTTGGGCTGCCAATCAGAAGTTTGAGGGTTCAAATTCCACGTCCACTGAAGTTACCAACGTGGGTCCTTGGGCCAGACCCTAAAACCCACATTGCTCCTGGGTGGGGCATTTGTAAGAACCAAATTTCATATTTCAATGAACAAAAACACTGGGACGGACCTCTTACCCAGTTTTCCAGGTGGTTCCTTCATGAAGACGTTGATGCGTTTGGTATTAGATCTGGAGATCTGGACTAATCTACACAGAAGAACGCATTAAACTCCAGAATGCAGGTTCTGAACCAGACTCTGTAGCTCAACATCAGTCTGCGACCTCACAAATCAGTTTCTCTGCGATTGGACGGAGATGTTCTCCACAGCCCAACTCCAAAACCTTTGCAGAGGAAAGAAGGATGTTCTGAAAGCTCCTGTAGATAGAATTGTAGTTCCAATTCTTTTGTCCATCCAGTCTAATGACGGTGGCATCAGAGTGAATGCAGTCTGAGACAAGTTCACGTGAGTGAAGTTCTGGTGGATGGCTGCTGGACTTACTGGCATTGGACTGTTCATGAAATATAAATGTCCGTATCAAAGAGAAGGGCGTCTTCCCAGCAGGCCCTCGGCGCCTCATGATGCAACGCTTTAAACCGTAACAGTACGTGAGTAATGGAGGACCGTTGCACCATCGCAGCAAATGCTTCATCATTTCTTCACCCTAATTACCCCTGGATCTGAACCAAGAGTCAGAATCAGATCGAGAGCAGATTCATCTATCCATAAGATTTAGAAGCCCCGGGTTCGATCCTCAGATCCATAGATGCGATCGATCCATCCGAATGGCTATCCCTACGATAAAGGGTCTTAAACACTCGGCGCTCTTTTCCCGCCTCTTTGAGTTTGTTTATTTATAGGACGCCGAGTCGTGAGGTGGCACCGAATGAACCCGGCTTCCGCGAAGACAAACCCTGAGATGGTTTGCGGTCGGTCATGTGACGGTTCCACCGTCAATAAGCAGAGCCGGGCTCTTGATCAGCACTAAGTGCTGCGCTGAAGAGCTTCTGGTCAGCGGCTATTGATTTTCAACACACTGCACTTGTAAAGTGCTTTCGCCTTCTGAGGAATTCTCCACAGGAAATGCTTTCATATTTCTCCACCTGCATGATGGAGTGCGTTCACCGAATCTGGGGCCTCCAACGCCGAGCATGTGGGCGCAAATATGGAGGGTTTATCCAGACAAACGGTGCATTCGGAAGGTCAGCCGGCCGCCCCGCATGTCTTTTAATAAAAGATCCAACCAAACAAAATAAACCAAACCTATTGGGTGGAGGTGGCACGGAGGCTTAGAGGTTTGGCACGTTCTCCTCTCAGCACTAGGGATTCCTGGTTCGAATCCCCATCTGGGTGGAGTTTCCATGTTCTCCCCGTGTCTGTGTGGGTTTCCTCCGGGTTCTCCGGTTTCCTCCCACAGTCCAAAAACATGGATCAAGTCAATTGAGTTCTCCAAATTGCCCCATATACAGTGTGTCTGTGTGTGTGAGTGTGTTCAGTGATAGATCGGCGCTCTGTCTTGGGTGTGGCTGCCCGGCGCCCGTAACGTTCTCCCCTGGATGGGCATGGGGAACCCCCCCCCCTGCGACCTTGATATAGGATAAAGTGGAAGATAATGGATGGTATTGGGCGGAGCTGTCGAGTATCTGTAAGAGTAGCGGCGTTAAGGTCGGTCGTACCTCTGCACACTGTTCCTCAAGAAGCCATGTTCCTACAGCAGCGCTGCGTTTCGTCGATTGTGTTCCCCGCCGATGCGACATGAACATCTGCGCAAGTCATGCAGGTAAACATCTGCGGCGTCTGATCCTCTCTCTCTTTTTTTTTTTAGCTTTATAGCAAATGGTGTGCATCCTGATCTTCTCTCCGTTTCGCTATAAAGCATCGGAAAGCTGGCCCGCAGCAGACACGCCAAAAAAAAACAGAATTATAATTTGTACATCCAGGAGGCACGAGGAATAAAACACAGCGCAGTTAAAGCCCGCCGCAGTCTCCACTCGAGCTGCTCTGATTGCCAAGGCGCTGAGGAGCCTCGCGTGAACCATCTGCTGCTTTATTCCAGTTCCAGACCACAAACGCAGCCACGCCGTCTCCGTCTGTCATTCTGCTTCTAAATAAAGCACGCCGCACTCCGCTTTCTCCGTCTTTCGCGTTCCTCCCGGGGAACGTTTCCCATCGATCGGGGAGGGGTGGAGAGAAAGCCGTGGCCCAATTCCATCCAGAACCGTCTCATGTTCCATACGGTCTCATTCAGATCGGAGGTCTATACTCAGGATCGGAACCAGAGGGCGACGATTGGAAGATCTAATTGACCTGATGGGTTGGGAGTGTTGCCACAACTCCTCCTACTTCTAGGCGGTTCAGGTGGTTCATGCTTCTGCTAAGGATGCCTCCTGAGTGCCTCCTCAGAACCTCAGAATTCCCACAGATGAGCAGGAGAGGGAAGTCTTGGCCATCCCGAACCCTAGGGGATGGATGGATGGATGGATGGATAAGGAACCCACAGAGCTGCGACACCCTCAGGGCTTAATGAGCATAATCAGTGATGGTCGTTAAGGTGAACTTGAGGAAATCCCAGCTGAGGCCTTTGAGACAGATGAGTTGGGGATTGCTTGAGAACCCAAACAAGCTCCCAGGAACTTTCCAAAGAACTTCCCAAGGACCTTTCTCAGAGGCTTTAAACCCAAACAGGGTTGGTCTGTGGGAGTGGCCGGACAGCATCGTTAGTCGTTAATGTTCAACAGGGACGGTCACAAGCAAGACTTTGTTTGCGCAAGGAATTAAACCAATTAAATTTTTACCAATAAAAAAAAAGAAAGATGGATAGATTCAGGATTCGAAAATGGTCTCTGATGTAAAGAATGTATAGAATTTAATTAACTCACACACACACACACACTCTGACCAGCCGGTGGTCTCGGACTCGGAGGCTGTGGGTGTACGGCGAGGTCCGAGAGGTAAAAATAGGCCAACGGTAAAGACTTGTGCGTGTTGAAGGAGCGTGGAGAGCGTTCGCGTGAAGAGCGTCCGCGGGGAGAACGTCCGCGTGGTGCGCGACGCCAACGAATCAGAACGCAGAGCGGCATGTGGCGGGCATGTGAACGGGTGAGGGGTCAAAGGTCGAGTACACCCTCGTCCTGCGAGGCACTAATGTAAGTGGCGGTCTGCACGTCTGTTTTTCCTGCAGTTACGTAACATCAAATAAATAAAGAAATAAATTCCACTTACGACACGCGAGTGCTTTTTACTTATGTAACCCACTTCGCCGAGACCCGGCAGTGCATCATGGGAAATCACTCGAAGCCTGTGAGAGAGAGCAGAGGCAGGTTTAATGATGTCATTATGATTGAAACCATATTTAATTATACGTTACGTGTCTGTGGGTTCAATTCATTAAAATCCCAAATCAGTCACCCGGTGAACCTCTGGACCTGTGGAGGCGTGGCCTCTGACACAGAGGGTGTGGATAAGGAGGCGTGGCTTAAATTGCGCCATGCTCAGTATTTTATTCAGCACATAATATCTTAAAATAATAAGTTTGTAGAAATCCATGGTTTTATTAATTGGTTTGATGTTTAGTGGTGTTGCTTTAAAAGGAACTTCAATTCTTCAGCAGAACAAACTATGTATCTGTGTGTGATTTGCATGTTCTCCTATTGTCTGTGGTTCGTTTAGACACGTTTTAAGGTGAATGCGACATAAAGATTTGTCTCAGGTGTGTTTTGCTGATAGTCAATAATCAGATCAATATCATCTTTTTAACACTGCACACACACACACACACACACACACACACACACACACACTTTCTTCGAGCTGACCAGTCATTGGAAACTTTGCAGCAGCAGCAGCAGTAAAGTAAAAAATTAAATAAAAGATTATTCAGTGCAGCGCTGTACACTAATTATCTCCCGAATCAATAAGGTAATTATCTATCGTTAGAGTCCCCGTCCCATACGGTGCCATCATTAATATTTAATCAGGGTTTTACTTCTGTGGGATTGTAATTTTATTATTGCATCGTACGCCTTTACTTTTTCCACCTTTATACTCTGTAAGCAAACACGCAGAGGAATCAATAACGAAAAGAAACTTATCCTGCAGTACCAGGGGGAACCACATGGGGATGGAGGACCATTTCCAGCTTTTTGGGGCATCATTGAATAATTGTTCGCACCATCAATTAACAAAATAATCTAAACTTATCCTCATTAGAAGGAAGATGTATGACGGCTGATTCAAAACCCATGATCTTGCGTTGTGGATGATGCCGGTGTCCGTAGTTTAGAGGTTATCAAGTCCGCCCAAAGGTCGTTGGTTCGAAACCAGGCAGAAACGAGTTGTATAAGGGGGTGGAAGCTCAGTGGTTTGGGTGTTGGGCTGTCAATCTGAAGGTTGTGGGTTCAAATCCCAGATCCTGGGACGTGAACTGATGTTGTGGGTCCTTGAGCAAGAGCCGTAACCCTCATTGATCCAGGGGGCGCTGTATGGCCAGCCCTGTGATCTAAGCCCAATCAAATTGGGTTACTTGCAAGTCCATCCATCCCATGCATTATCTTCTGCTTTATCCTCTATTGGGGTCACGGTGAGGGTTTCCCATGCCCATCCAGGGGAGAACGTTTTGGATGCTGGGCAGATACACCCAGGAGAGTGCGCCAATCCATCACGGACACACTCTATATGGGGCAATTTGAAGCATTCAATTGACCTTCATCCAGTGTTTTTGGACTATGGGAAAACCGCAGAACCTCAAGCAGATATGAGGAGAACATTGAAACTCCACCCAGATTGGGATTCGAACCGGGAATCCCTAGTGCTGAGAGGCCACCGTGCCGCCTTACTCGCAAGTCGTTTTGGATAAAAGCCTCCATCTCTGGCATGGCCAAATGTAAAGGAACCAAAAAGGTTCTTTTCTAAAGGGTTCCCCCCAAAGTTGGAAGCAAAGAGATGTTCGTACTTGATGTCTGAGGTCTTGATGTTCTCCATCTGACTGATGAGATCAAAGAAACCACCAGATTAAGAGGCGCACTGTCATTTAAAGTGTGATTTATACCATCGTTCAGAGGTTTTTTTACGGATGGAAAGACAGATGGACGATAACGAACAAAAAAAAAAAAAGAAAACTGCGAACTGTGTGGCTGGGATTAACGAGCAGAGGCAGATCAAATCAGTCGCCGACCATTTTTTTTAGATGTGAGCCGAAATGGGAATTGTTTTCGTCTCCAAGCTTCTGCTTTGTTTGGTGAGGCCGATGCGGGCGAGATAATTAACACACTCAGAACTGCACACACAAAGGATTCGGCTCTGATGAAAAATCCCGACTGTTCCTATGAGAACCGTTCCGATACGGCATTCCGGCTCTCGGGCCGGGCCGCCGCTCTGCCGCTCCGATTCCAAACAGCCGAATCAAAGTGCGAGGCGCTCAGAAAGCCCGGTCCACGTCTGATGTGGGTTTAAAGACTTCTGAGGGGATGCTGACGGTGTTCGTGAGTCAGGGCTGAAGTCTTTAGGAGGCATTATTCTTCCCGACGCAGGTGACGTTGTGATTTCAGTCGGCATCTGTCAGACCGAAGAACACAACACGTGAGGCTCGTGATTCATCTGGAAAAATAAAAAAGACCGTCCTTCGGGTTTGTTTTCGGTTCTAACGGCGTTGAGTTCTGTCTTCTCTCAAACCGTTTGAAACACGTCAGACGATATTCTGTTCCCGCTCATCAACACGCTCGTCAGCGTCGTGAGGAAACAATACGGAGCTTTCGCAACACAGATTAATTATACACATTATTACAAAAATATCATTTATTTACTTTGAGAAACACCTTCATCACCGTGGAGCCGAGAAATTCTCTCTCTCTGTGGAAATTTTTGCTCATTTATCCAAAAAAAAAAAAAAAAAAAAAAAGCCAGCTGTGAGATCTAACACTGCTGTTGGGCCTGATGAGAGACCTGACTCACAATCTCAGTTCTAGTTCATCCCAAAGGTGTTAGATGAGGTTCTGCGGAGGTAGGTAGGTCTGCACTGTGAACATGTCATGATGGAACCAAAAACACACAGATCCTCCACTAATTTAAACCCATTGGTTCCAGATGTGGTGGTTCATCATCTCCTGTCTCTTTAACATCTGGTTGCATCTTCTGAGGGACACCTTCTCAGTGACAGACCTGACCAGCTTCATCCATCACCTCCACAGATCCTGACATCGTTCAGAATTGCCACCTTGCCTGCCCAGTGTTTACAGGACCACAGCTAGACCACAGCAGGACCCCTGAGCAGATGTGGAACAGTGGATGGTGTTAGTTTGAGGTGTACATTATGTTCTCCACTCTGCTCATGTGGTCTGACTCAGCCAGCCGAGGTCCGTCATGATGTAATCCATCTGCAACTTTCACTGCAAGTTCGAACGAGTTTGAGTTCCGAAACCCAGAGTTGGTATTCAGGTTTCAGACGCAGCGGAGACGAAGTCGGACATGGAGACAAAATCCGAACTCTAAATCCCAACGAGGAAGAAAGAAAAATCTGAGCTTCTGTGTTTTGGACATCAGTTTAATTCTGACTCTTACACGCTGATTAAGACTGTCTTGGGTTCAAGATTCTGAACAGCGGTTTTAAATGAATGTCAACAGGGCGTAGGTCACAATCGCTGTTCTAATTCATCCCAGTCTTAATGGACGTCACATTGTGCATTGTGGTTTATTCGTGATAAAAAAAAAACCCAAATGTTTCTGAAATATTATCTAAGAAACATGACAAGGTTGTTACGGGTGGGGGGGGGGGGGGTTGCAATAAACAGATTACATTGAAATATCAGTGGTTCCTGTACATAAAACAACATATAATTATAACAACACAAACAATATAAATAATACGATTTTAAAATAGTAATATGTTTATGTAATTAGTATTTTTATATATACACATATATACCTCCTCCTAAAAGGGCGTTCGAACCCTCGATTTAAATCATAGCACTAAGTAAGGAAATTAAGGTTGGTATCACCCCAGAAAAGGAACCTCCGGTAACCGAGACGCGCCCGGCTATTTGTGAGCATTAAATAGCTGCACCAACATCTGCACCTCCTCAAATCTGATTGGTGCAATGTCCTCTAAGAAATGTAGTGCGACTTGCATGGTGCCGTCTCCCTCTAGCGGTCGGTCGCAACATAATTATCTGTAGTAATTAAGCTGAGTGTTACAGCTAAGTTAATGGTTTAATTAGTTTTAATTAGTTTGTAGATTAAATTGATTATTTAACTGTCTATCCTGCTGTATAAATATTGATCATTCCTGTTATACGAAATTGTAACAATCGACTAAAGAATTTCTAAACACAAATAAATGAAAATTAATTCATTAGATGAATAAAACTACTCTGGTCATGTATTTTAGGAACAGGAACAAGGTTCTCTAAAGCAAATATATAAAGAGCAAACACAACTGTAAAAAAAATAATAAATTAAAAAAAGATAGTGGAGATGGAGAATCTAAGGTGAAGAAATTAAAGTCCAGTCTTTAATTATTTATAAAAATATATTTAGAAGTAGGAAACAGTACATGAGTATCTTAGATTACAATACGCAGAGTAAATAATTCAACATACAGATATAGGAGCCTTAAAGCACAGTAGAAAATATGATCTGCGTGTAAAGTCCAATCGGCCGACTCGTCTACTCCGGGATGATGTAAGGGGGGCGCCGCCGTGGGGCTCGTCCAGGGTCTCCGTGTGCCGGAGCTCACGTGCATAGACCAAACATCCTCAAAGAAAGATAAGAACATCAGCGGTGATTATGTACACGTCTGTTTTTCATCTGTTTCTCTACTATCATACAGCGTAGCACGTTACACACACGTCTGTGGTTCTCCACAGGAACCGGGGGTCCGGACAGGAACGTGAACTAAGGTTTTCACAGCTATTGTGCTTGAAATGGTCTCCAGTAATGCTGTAGAATCATATATACACACACAGGTTCAGTTCCATCATATTCGGTGGAGAACACGGGAATCGATCGGCCCAATACGAGATGAGGGCGAGCTCCGTCGCCGCGGAACCGAGCGGTACGTCTCTGAGGTTGCACCTTCTTTAGCTTTGCAGTGCGGCACCGAAAATAATGTGGCTACTAAAAGCAGAGAATGGCTGCCAGTCTGATGGAAACCATCTGATCACACTTACAGTTCTGCTCCCTAATCCAGGCTTTCTACAAGAAAGCAATGTCTGCAATCGGACCTACGGAGTTTGGGTTTCAGTTTATACATCTGGTTTCGGGTGGACTTCTCATTGTCCTGAAACCCTTTCATGTCTAGACCGCCTCCCTCTGAAGATTGAACAGAGCTGATACAGAGGTTACATTAACCCCCTGGAGTCTGAGATCACGGCAGCGCGATCAAATTACAGATGTTTACCACAAATTACAGATGTTTACCACATCACAACATGATACCAGAGGAGCTGTAATCAGGGTTCGAATCTGGTTTAGGTCGGGTTAGGGTTATGATAGGGTGCGGGTCATATTAGGGTAAGGAGTAGGGTTACATAGGGTTTGGTTAAGGGCTATGTTAGGGCAGAGGTTATATTAGTAAAATTATAGTATTAAAAATAATATTTTAAAAAATTTGACTTTCCCCTTAGTGCTCTGGCCTACAGTTTCTTGTCTTAGGGCCCTTGGTGGACAAGTACCCTGATAGATACCCCAACCCCGGCCTCCGCCTCCATTTCTCATAGACAAATTTCAAAACCTATGTCCCTTTTGGTTCTATAGGAAAAAATATGAGGGTTAGGAGTAGGGTTAGGGTTTGTTTTGGGGTAACATTATGGTTTGGTTATTGTGGTAGGGTTGGGGTTTTGGGTAACATTAGGGTTAGGTTAGGGTTAGGGTTGGGGTTATGTTCTGTAACATTTGATCTTCTGGTTCCATTTCTTTTGAATTCCTGATGTTATGATGTTGTTAGAACCAGTACCATCTTGACCTGCTTTTATTCACTGGATGGACAAACAGGACAGATCAATCCCTAAACGTTCTAATGAGGGGATGAAGAACGGGGCGACAGCCAGAAGGAGCAGAGAGGAACAAAAGAGGAAGCTGGAGAAAGTTCCCAAACGTCACCATGGTAACCGTGTTTAATATCGTACATAAAAAAAAAATCAAATTTCAAATTTCAAAATATACCAACAAACCTCAGAGACTCCAAAGGGTTAATTCAATACAACAAATGTAAGGAGCGCATTCTGAGCTGTAACCAACAGGGTGAAGGAGAGTGAGCTCAACCTCGATAGAATAATTAACTGCACACAGCTGTGTTGAACACTCCATTCTGATTGGTCGGTCAGGGCAGCATTAGGAAGGTTGTGTCGTAATAAGTTGGATAATGTTCGGCGATCTGGTCGTTAGTGCAAAACAAACCTTCAGAATGTTTTCAGAGTTAACGACCTGCTCGTTCTACGCCCCAGTGCAGAGGATCATGGGAGATTGGTTAAACCCGCAACGATTACTAAAATATTCGTTTATTATCCTCGTCTTCATCAACTTGTTTACAAACTTTGGATTTATCAGTTCTAAAAATTTAGGATTAGATTGGTTGATAAGGTGCTGAAGGACCCCCCCCCCCAATTAGCCCAATTAAATAAAGACATCTCTAAATAAATTATACGATTATTGCTGGGAATTTAGTATTTATAATTTTCTTTTATAATTGCTGTAGGTTTTTTGTTTTTTTAAATATTAAACACATGGAGCTTTACAAAAAATATAAATATTAAGTTGGATCGTTAAATTTAATCTAGCTGTACATGGCGGCCACGTTGCTTCGTGTTCTAAGTTCAAAGCTAAAGGGGTGGAACCTGTGTGATGGATCACAGTACCTCTGTTTACGAAGGGCGGTACGGAGAGTCCCGTTTCCGTCAACGCGATCGCACGATTCGGCAAAACGTTAAAGAATGGATGAAGGCTAGAAAAGAGGTTCAAATGGCACGACATCCGGAACCCGAGCACAAAAGAGACAATGAATATTTATATATTTAAAATCATACTACGCTAATGAAGCAAACACCATCGACTTTCCGGAAAAAAAAAAAAAAGTAAATACAACCGTATTTAATGTAAGCTTCTGTAAAAAGAAGGCCTCGTTGTTTCTACATTGTTGTCAGTCTCTTATAGGCTACTGATGTTTACAAGAGCGGTAATACAAACGGGGTATAAAGCGAGCCGGGAGGCTTTTCCGGAAATCCGAGCACCCCGCATCAAACCTCCTTCCCAACCGGGATCCCAATTCAGGTCTGTTTCCAACGCATCCCAACTTAAATTGTACGTACATTACATTCAACGTAGAAATCTTTACCATATTGCTTTAAAGTCGTTTCTCAGCGTCTCAGCGTTCTCACACCGGGTTTCACGAAATCGCGATGTCCGTCTTGGAAGTTCCTCACCTTCAGTGGACAATAAAAAAAAACACACTTGGTTTAATCTAAACACGCTCCTACTACAGACGTGATGAAGTTCAGCCCCAGCGCTCGGTCCACGCCCGTCTGGACGCCCAGCGCTGGTACCTTTCTCTAAGAGTTTGTGGGGAGAACGGTGACGGTCGTCTTCCGACAGGACGATCAAGTCTCTTTGTCGCTCTCGCCCACGGAGTAGAGCTCACCCAGTCTCCGAAAACGAGGCCCCCACTCTCTGAGATAATCAAAATTCTGGTCTGAATCTGAGGAAGACGTTTCGAGGGAGCTCAACGATCCGGCCATCGAGCCTCGGCCCTCGTAGCCGTAGATCTGGATGGAATCGTAGGGCGGGGCCGTGGGGTCGTTGTCGGCCTCGTGCAGTCGCACGTTGATGAACTCGTCGATGTCCACGCCGTTGGCGGCGGGTCTCAGCCCGGCCCGTACGCTGTAGCTCAGCTCGGGTTTGATGTCCTTCCGCGGCAGGAAGCCGTTGATTCCGTCCGGGTTCTGCAGGGTGGCGATGTCGAAGGCCTCCGTGTCCTCCTCGCCGCCGCCCTCGTCGTCGTAGGTGATGATGTTCTCGCGCACGTCCTCCTCGTCTTTGATGATCAGCGGCTCACTTTTGTGACGACGCAGCGTGACGAACAGGACGACGATCGCTGAGGAAACACGAGAACCAACAACAATATTTAAATATAAAGACCAATCTGGGTGGAGTTTCCATGTTCTCGCTGTGTCCACATGGGTTTCCTCCGGGTTATCTCTCACAGTCCCCAAACCCGACTCAAGGTAAACTGAATGCTCTAAATTGCCCCATATAGAGTGTGTGTGTCTGAGTGTGTGCCCAGTGAAAGATTGGCGTCCTGTCCTGGGTGCATCTGCCCAGCCCACAAGTCGTTCTCTCCTGGATGGGCATGGGGACCCACCCCACGACCCTAGTAGAGGATAAAGCAGAAGATAATGGATGGTCATCAACCTGCAACAGGCCAGATGTAGTAGGTCTGCCTCCTGCTGGCCGGGAGAGTAACAGCTCAGTAGCTCGAACCCTTATGAACCAGGTCTTTTTGGTGTTGTTGATCGGTATCACGTACTTCTCTGTGTGTACAGCTACTAGGTAACAATAAAAAAAAAATGGATGATTGTACCCAGTAGGAGTATGATGCAGGCCAGGATGGCGATCAGCGCCCCCATGCTGAGGCCGATGGGCAGGACGAAGGCCTCGACGTTACAGGACTGGACCACGCCGTCTCTGCTGCAGCCACACACCCGGATGGTCAGCGTGTTGGTGCTGCTCATGGGCGGATCGCCGTCGTCGCTCACCACGATGGGCAGCAGGTACACTTCCTGCTTCTGACGCCGAAACGAGTCGTGCTTCGCAAGGATACTGATGGAGTTATCTGAGGAGCGAATGGGGTGTTTAATTAATGACAGATTATGATGTCACAGTTAGCCCAAAAATTGGGAAACCTGCATGTTACACCTACAGAGTCGTCCCGTATACAGGGTCTCCCAAAAAAAAGCACCAGTGGAATTAATGAGCTACGGAAATGACGATCCTCGTGATGAACGCTTCCCTACCTGCCAAGCCGGGCACCGCGCAGACTTCCCTCAACTTCATAAACATGTTCATGAAAATCAAAAGGTGACTTATTTTTTGTTTCTTTAATATCGGGAGGTAATTATTTGGCAACGCTCTCAGCTGCTTTATCATCCTCATTGCAGCCTCGTTCTGTCCCTCCACAAAGGTTCTAAGGAACTGTTGATCATGTGATCCAGCGGCACTGCACTAATGCAGGTGATTAATATCATTAAATAAATTTTAAAGACATCACATTCTGGGGATGAGAATCAGCACCTCCAAATCTGAGGCCATGGTTCTCAGTTGACAAAGGGTGGAGAGTCCTCTCTGGGTCAGGGATCAGATCTGGCCTCAAGTGGAGGAGTTAAAGGACCTCGAGGTCTGGTTCATGAGTGATGGTCAGATGGAGCGGGAGATTGACAGGTGAATGGGGGGCGGGGTCAGCAGTAATGCAGACCCTTTACGGGGGTTGTGGTGAAAAAGGAGCTGAGCCATAAGGCAAGGCTCTCAGTTTACCAGTCGCTCTACGTTCCTACCCTCAACTACGAACAAGAGGCTTTGGGATACAAGTGGCCGAAATGGGTTTTCTCTGCAGGGGGTCTGGGCTCTCCCTTAGAGACAGAGTAAGAAGCTCGGTCATCCGGGAGAGACTCGGAGTAGAACCACTACTCCTCCACGTCCAGAGGAGCCAGTTGAGGTGGTCCGGGCATCTGGTAAGGATGCCTCCTGGGTGCCTCCTGGACCTGGAGGGGTTATATCTCCAGGCCGGTCTGGGAATGCCTCGGGGATCCCCCAGTCGAGCTGGTGGAGGTGGCAGGTGGCTAGAGAGGTCTGGGGCTCCCTACTTCGGTTGCTGCCCCCGCGACCCGAACCCCGGACGATAATGGATGGATGTATGGATCGCATTCTGAGCTGAGCGGCTCTCTGTATTCTGTACAGAGTTGTGATGTCATAATGCTGATCAGAACGCGGTACAGATCTGGATATTCAACCGGTCCGCTGTTCCGTTCACTCCTCTGTCTTTCAGCTTTATTTCTTCACTTCTGAGGGCTCTCGTAGTGCACTAATCGCCTCTGGCTCTCTATCAAATTCTAGTGACCTTCCATCTGCTTCTCAACATCTCTGAGATTAAAGACAGAAAAAAAGAAATATCATCGATCCGACGCTGCTGTGACTCAGAGGACGAGGACGTCTCCATCCGAACGATACGGGAACATTAGACTTAAAGACCCAGAACTGGGTTTGAATAAAAAATAAATCATAATACATTTCAAACTGTTCCTTCACATGATTCAATAAATTCTAATCTGTTTTTTTAAAGTGAAAAAAAATTCCACATCTGTAGGGTGGAGTAAGTATGGTGGAGGTGTGAGGTGGAGGTGAAATGTGAAGCTGGGAGGTAGAGCAGTAGGTTGGATGTCTAATGTGGAGGAGTGAAGCAACAGAGTGGAGCAATAAAGCAATTAGGTGGAGCTATAGAGTGGAGGTGTGAAGAGGAGGTGTGAGGTGGAGCAGTGGGGTGAAGGTGTGAGGTGAAGCAGTGGGTGGAGGTGTGAGGTGAAGCAGTGGGTGGAGGTGTGAGGTGGAGGTGTGAGGTGAAGCGGTGGGTGGAGGTGTGAGGTGGAGCAATAGAGTGGAGGTGTGAAGAGGAGGTGTGAGGTAGAGCAATGGGGTGGAGAAGTAAGGTGGAGGTGTGAGGTGGAAGTGTATGGTGGAGAAGTAAGGTGGAGGTGTGGGGTGGAGGTGTGAGGTGGAGGTGTGTAATATATTGTACAGTGAGTAATACAGGGTTTAACCTCCAGCAGCACTGCTGTGTCTGATCCACTGGTGGATTCTTGAATCGGCTTTCTGATTCAGGTTGTCAGTCTGATGGACAACATCAGAACATTGGATGGAACGGTGTGCGTCCTTAATTGATCTGCTTTGTAATTTGCGATCGATCTCAGCTCGGTGCCGTTCTGATAACTCTGAAATAATACCCCGGCGTCGGGGGTGTAATTAATCCTCTGAATGGTAATTAGAGTTCGGAGCGTTATCTAATCATTACCTTTAGCCTCAGCTCAGCGCGCCGTTATTAAAGCTCCTCAGATCGTACCCCAGAGGACCGCCGCCGCCCGACGGAACCCCAAATCACCCGCCTCGCCGTTCCCAATCAACACCCGATTGAAGCGTCGGGTTAAAGGGCAACTCCTCCATAGAACCGAGGAATAAGATCCGGCTCGTGAGAAAATAAAGAAAGGGGGCGCTGTGACCTCACTGACCTCACTGTCCATCTGCCTGTCCATCTGTCTGCCTGTCTGAATATCCACCTGCCTGTCTGTCTGCCTGTCCATCTGTATATCCACTTGTCCATCTGTCTGTCTGCCCGCCTGTCCATCTGTCTCCCTGTTCATCTGTCCATCTGTCTGCCTGTACGCCTGCCCACCTGTCTTCCCGCCCGTCTTTCCATCTGTCTGTCTGTCTGTCTGTCTGTCTGTCTGTCCGTCCGTCCGTCCGTCCACCAGCTTGGTTCTCTTTCTGGATCTAGATCAGTGTTTTTTATGATGAAGCTCCATCTTTGACGTCCTTTGTGTTGGACGTGGCGCTAAGGTCTTTAAAGACATTCCAAGAAAACGATTCAGGTTCTAAAGATTTTTTTTTTTACCTCGGAAACTGATGGAGGACAAACAGCATTCCTTATTGTTTTGGAAAGTCCTGTCCAAACGATAAAGAACCCAAAGTTCTCACCTAAATTATTCTTGATGGTAAAATTGGGGTTGTTGAGCATCTCTAGTCTGTAATGGAAGGTGTGTCCCTGTGCTGGATTGTCCTTGTCCACTGCACTGATGGTCTGGATCACCTGAGAACACACACACACATCCATTACACTGCGTCCTCATCACACACAGGCTGCAGTGTGTCATGAGTTCATGCAGGATGAAGAATGGTTCCCGCTCAGTTCGGGAACTGAAGGCGTTCATCCACGCCGGTTCTCTCGCACGCGTTCTCTTCCGGCGTCCTTCATCAATCTGTCAGAACGCTTCAGGACCAACTCTTTCTCTTCATGATGGACGGCTCGCGCAAAAGAAGCAACCTGACACACGGCTCGTTTGTTTCCTTTCACTAAACAGCGGGGGAGCCATCGAGGAACCGGCGAGGAACCAGAGAGGACCCGAGTCTCACTCCACACTGACCCACCTCACTTCATTAGAATAAGTGAGGACCGTCAGCTGTACAGAATCAGCTCCACCGACGATGATGCCAATGGTTCTGGTCTCAGTATCAGGTGGTAGAGGTTCTCAGTATCAGGTGGTAGAGGTTCTCAGTATCAGGTGGTAGAGGTTCTCAGTATCAGGTGGTAGAGGTTCTCAGTATCAGGTGGTAGAGGTTCTCAGTATCAGGTGGTTGATGTTCTGATCTCAGTATCAGATGGCACATGTTCTGGTCTCACTGTTAGGTGGTAGAGTTTCTGTTCTCAGTATCAGTTGGTTGATGTTCTCAGTATCAGGTGGTTGATGTTCTGATCTCAGTATCAGATGGCACATGTTCTGGTCTCAGTGTTAGGTGGTAGAGGTTCTGTTCTCAGTATCAGGTGGTTGATGTTCTCAGTATCAGGTGGTTGATGGTGGTACATGTTCTCAGTATCAGATGGTTGATGTTCTGATCTCAGTATCAGGTGTTAGATGGTGGTATAGGTTCTCAGTATCAGGTGGTAGAGGTTCTGATCTCAGTATCAGGTGGTAGATGTTCTCAGTATCAGGTGGTAGAGGTTCTGATCTCAGTATCAGGTGGTAGATGTCTTTATATGTTTAATGATTGTATATAATCTTTCAATCTCAGAGTCCTTCATTAATTTAAATGTAATTGATACAAATTGAGTGGGTTCTCTTACCTGACCAGGTTTCCCATTTTCACAGAGAAAGGCTTCGTACTCGGTGGGAAACTCGGGGGCGTTATCGTTTATATCCAGCACTCTGATGGCCACTATCGCCCTGGAGATCTGACTGTGGTTCCCTGAGATGAGAGGAAACACAATTCTAATACACCCCAGCTACAAGCCATTATTCAGAACCTGGCTTTAATCCAGCTTCTAAAAGCAAACACAACCGAATCAGAAGCTTTTGATTCTCCGAATCCAGTCGATTAGCTCTGCCTTTGCTTTGATGTATTTCTTCTGTAATTGAATAAAATATGAAGCCTCGAGCAAAAAAAAATGTTTAGATTCAATTCTAGATCAAATCCTCTTATTCTGCGTTGTATACCACGACGACATGCTCGGAAATCCCGCTAACGTATTTTATCATCGGACGCAGGACAGAAGTTAAGGACGCCGTGCGATCGAAGGTACGAGTCCACCCCACCGCCTCACGCCTCGGGTTCTGCCGGGTTCCTCGTTTAACGTTCTAACTGAAGCGTCAAGCTTGTGGCCATAAGAAGGTCATGATTTCTAAAGTGCATCTTTCGGAATAAGAGCATGAATCAGTATTCTAATTCATCCCAGCTTTTGGAAATTAGGACTGTAATCAGGCCATGGGAGTTTGTGTGTGCTTATCCCAGCCTCTCGTTATAATTATCATATATTATAGCTATAATCACAAAGCCAGAAGCATATAATCATTCAGGGGTCTGCGCGCGGTGGTAGTGACATCACTCGGTGAACATGTGGGGCCCAATCAGAGGCATTCAGAAACGAGTGGCGTGCACAAACGAGTGTCTTTAGCGGAGCGGGTTCGAATGCTAGTTAAAGTCATGAGCGCAAATCAGGAGGTATTAAATATTTATAAATGCTCGCGCTGCACGGAAAATAAAAGACTCTTTAAATATTTTAATAATGCAATGCTGCGGCTTTTAAAGGGAAGTGGAAACGAATGGATTTAATCAGATTTGCATTCAGAGGTTATTACTTCTCGTCGGGCCGATTGTGTTTCGACGACGTTACGGTCGATTCGCTCAACCTGACAATTTTACGAACGGTTATCGAGTAAACGTTCAAGTCTCTGCAGCAGTAACAATTATAAAATATTAAAAACGTTCTGAAAGTTCAAACCAGCTTAAAATAAAATCCCTAATGAGCAACACATCCCCACGACATGACGCTGTCACCACCATGCTTCACTTCTGCAGCAATAACAAATATAAAATATTAAAAACGTTCTGAAAGTTTAAACCAGCCTAAAATCCGTTAGGAGCAACACATCCCTATGACATGACGCTGCCACCACCATGCTTCACTGTGGGTATGCTGTATTTATGTTTATGTAACGTGAGGTAGGAAAAGGTTAACTTTAAAAGTTTTTTTTTTTTAAGTTTTAAAAATACGGTGACTAAACTCTGCTTAGGTTGCTGCCCCTGCGACCCGAACCCCGGACCAGCAGAACTCTTCTGTGGTGCAGAGCGCACCACAGAAGATCCCAGCATGGAGGTGTTATTGTGATGTCATAAGGGGTGTTTCTATGCATCAGGTACCGGGCAATGTGTCTAATTAATTAAAATAAATGGCTGCATCACCTCAGAGCCCTGAATTTCAGAATGCAAGACAAAAATGTAAATCAAATTGTCCAGCAAGTTACTTCCATCTCCTTTGTGTTTACATCCAGACCTCCTCCTTGGTCACCCCCGCCACCTATGAGGTCTAACGTCCCACCTCCTTTACCTCCCGTCCGGACCTGACCGCTGGTATCCCGAGGTTCTTTGCGTTTGTTGCCTCGCCCCAGAGCGGCGCATCGACGTTGCGCTTTGTAAACCCCGTGGCCGCGCTCCCCCGTGCCTTGTTTCCTGCGCTGTTCATCTGCTTATTTGGCTTTTCTCCATGTTCTAATTTACAAGTATGGATTTGCCCTTGCGCGCCCCGTGTTCAACTCTCGGCTCGATGCTATGTGCTATGACAATGATAAATCTGTTTCTGTCATGTTCCCCTTCCTCCATCTGCAGCGGACCGCCTAAAGCCCGCTCAACAGGGCCTTTTTAATAAGCCTCTTATAAAATATGCTGAAATAACGCCGTTGGATTGATTCATTTACTATGAAAACATTATTTATGGCAGTAATAGCTCAGCTGCGAGTCCTGTCCCGGTGGTCATGATAATACCACATAAAAAAAAATAAGAATCAACGTGTCGGTGCATCAAGGAGGGGATGTTTTAACACTTTTAATACTAATTGGTTTGTTACGGCGCCATCTGTGGCAGCACTGTGACATTCTCATCTTCATTATAGAATCGGTGCCTTCAATGAATTTGGTCACCAAACGACGTCCCGTCATTCCGAATTCCAGACGGCCGTGACGCCCGGCAGCGTCAAGTGCAAACATCCTCTGAAGTGAAGGAGAAACCGACAATAACGGCACCGAAGCGTTCCGCAGGGCCGTGATTCAGAACGCGCTCCGTAATGTCCATTCTTTATGGGTATCGTTGATGGGGGAACGCAGCGTGTCTATGGGAGCAGGCCGTGCTTACACGAATTTCCCGTACCGTTAAACAATATTAGATTTTTGGACTCGGCTGTTAATTGTGCTGAACGCTGTTTAATCTCCAACCAAAAGCACGGCCGACTTCCAAACAATTACTCTGCACTTCTGCTGAATATCGATTCGAGCTCCATCACCCGGACTCGCCGCCGCCGCTCAATCTGAATGGAAATAATGTCGTACATATGGAACGAGGGTTCCGGAGTTCTGCTCCAGAGCTTTTAATTTGAAAGTGTGTTCTCCGGATCGCAGATGGGCTTTTATCTGTGATTGGAGGCGGCGGCGGTCGCAAACTCAAACACGTTTAACGGTTGCGGTTTAATTCTCGGTTTTACATAATCAGCCAGGAAGTTTAAATACAGCTCCCCCCCACCCCTGCGTTTGGGTTACGCAAAATACATCACGGGCGTCGACACACAACGCATTATTATTAACATTAAACTTCATCTTAATACAATAAACGAGCACTCCATGCGTCAAGCTGTGGTAGCCCATCTTCCTCACGTTTGGATTATTATTATATGAGCCTATCCCTGCCATCATGAGACGTAAACAAAATTCAGTTTCTCGGACCCAGTTTACCTTAAGTAAAATTTAAAGAATTAAATTAAAATAGAATGATATATTTTTTATTTAAATATTACATTGGGAATGTAAATATAAAATTATAATAGCAATAAAGAAAAAATATATATATAAAAATATCCCATTAATATATTTTATCTGCAGACTTTCTGCTGGCAGGATGAATAAATAATGAATAACTCTACAGCATGTTGTGTGTAAAGCCTCCAGGACATTACAGAAAGTGCTAAACCAACCCAGCTGGTGCCGGCAACCATGACACTGCATGGTTAATGTAAAACATATTTAAATATTACATTAGTACATAATATCATCTTATTATTCTATCTTATTTATTACTCTGTAAATCCTGTTGTAACACACTTACGGATCTCGGTGGCCGTCACCGTGATGTTGTGCCAGGTGGAGGCCTCGCGGTCCAGCGGTTTGGCTAACGTGATCTTGCCGTCGTCCACGTGGATATTGAACTGCCTCTCCAGGTCCGTGTGCCGATCGATGGCGTACCTGTCAGGGGAAGGAGAGGCGGGAATCAGAGCGGAGAGCCAAATGAAATGTGCATTCACTTCACGTCTAACCAAATAAAGGCGCGGCGCCGAGGCCGAGCTTAACGCCGCGCCATCCATCAGCCGGCTCCTGTAGGTTAGAATATAGTAAAATCAGCAGGGCTTTAATAATACGGGCTGAGGATGAGTGATGGCCGGGATAGACATTAACGCCGCGACGGGAGCGACGCTACAAATGTTTTTGCGCCGTGTGTCATCGTGGAACGGCATTAATTCGACTTACTGGTACCTGTGGCATGATTTCATCATCGCGTCGCACCAGGATTTATTAAAAGCTCGTGAGGTTCCGCCGCGTTCCATCCACCCAATTTACCGCCTGATCAAAACGCAGAGGGGACGTCAGCGGCGGGAGCTGGACCTCAGTCCCAGTCCGAGCTAATTTAATTCATTTATTAATTAATCATTTTGTTGTTTATTCCGAATAATAATAAAATTAAATATAATAAAAAACGGCGGCACGGTGGCTTAATGGTTGGCATGTTCTCCTCTCAGAGTTGGGGATTTCCGGTTCAAATCCCCATCTGGGTGGAGTTTCCATGTTCTCCCTTTGTCCACGTGGGTTTCCTCCGGGTTCTCCGGTTTCCTCCCACAGTCAAAAAACATGGATCAAGTCAATTGAGTTCTCCAAATTGCTCCATATAGAGTGTGTTTGTGTGAGTGAGTGTGTGTCCAGCAATAGATTGGCACCCTGTCCTGGGTGTATCTGCCCAGCGCCCGAAACGTTATCCCCTGGATGGGCATGGGGAACCCCCCCCCCCCCCCGCAATCCTAATAGAGGATAAAGCGGAAGATAATGAATGAATGAATGAATAATAAAAAACTCAAAGGAAACAGTTTTACGAGTTTGATGGACAAACAGTTGAAATTAATTAAATGCACTCGACTAATTAACGAACTAATCCTTAAATAAATATGTCGCGAACACACCCACCACCCAAAAGTTCACTGCAAGGAACGTGTGATGATGAGAACGTGGTGGTCTAATTATTAACATTAATTTGCTTTTAAATCCATTTAAAAGTTTTAGGTTTTACAGTTCAGCCCATTTTTCTATCAGAAAGAGAATGTTACAGCCAACCCCAGGATATCACACACACACACACACACACACACACACACACACACACACACACACACGCGCGAGCGATAACCTCATGAGGGTTTGTTCTCCAGGTGCTTGAGTGCTTTTCAAGCTCTGGTAGTTTTATGTAGCTCCATGAGACGGAGCCTGAAATGTTCTGCCACGTGCCAATCAAACTGAGGCGGCGCAGAGCGAGAGAACCCGGGAGAACCCGGGTCCGTCCAGCCGGCGGAATGAAAACGCTCGACAGCTCTTCGTATTTATTGAATTATTTGTTAAATCAATCTTTTTGCATCATTGCCCCCGGGGGAACGCTCGTACTCCGAACCTGTGAGATCTTTAATGGTGTAACGAGGTCAGGTTTCAGAGCGCCGGTCAGAACCGTGTGCTGAAGCCAGGCCGGTTCCACCGTCTCCTTCCCAAGCTCTAAACAAGCTCCGAAAACGAGTCGGAAACCATGCAAACCCATCCCTCTGATTAGTTCTACAGCTGTATTGATATTAGGAACCGGGCTCCGTCCACTGACCAGCCCTCATTGTTTGGGTCACTCGTGTTCTAGTCGTTTCCGTAACGTCGTTCTGAGCAAATCATGTGGCGTGAGGTCGGTGACGTCACGACCTAAATAAGAATCGTTCCATGACATCGATGCACGAAAGAATCTGGATGCACATTCGATTCATTTCATTTAATGTCAATAGTGTTCTACGGGCAGAACCGGACCGAGAACCGGACCAAGAACCTGACTGAGACGTCAAGGTTACAATGCCACAGGTGAATTAAATTCACTAATAATTAATAACATTGTGACTGTTCATGTATATAAGATTTGTATAACGTGTATAACATTTACATTCAGTCATTTAGAGGACGCTTTTATCCAAAGCTACTTAGCACAGGGTTGGCACAGCGCCCCCTGGAGCAATGAGGGTTTAGGGTCTTGCTCAAGAACCCACAGTGGTAACTTGCGGAACTTCAGCGGCAGAACCTTTTAAACAGATATGCTGCTTTACAATGTATTATTATTATTATTATAATTATTATTATTATTATTATTATTATTATTAATGTGATTGCTATATATATGCCACATTTTGTCTCCCTTTTGTCTTCCTAGCTATCCAATTTTCTAGCCATCGTCATGGTTTTTGCGGGACACGTCTGATTTATTGGTGAGACCACTGCTTATCCACAGTTAAGGAATGGGTCGAGCCAATTCCGAGATGTTCCCGTTTTTCCAAACCAAAATTCCCATTGACTTTGCATTACGCTGATTTTCAGTTTTGACCAATTTTTGAGTTACGAATCCGAATTTGGTTGGAGTCGGAGACAGCTGCAGCCGGACCGGTCTTGTAACATCGCACGGTAATCAAAAGACACCCTAGTACCCGGCCACGCCTACATTCGATCATTTAGACGACGCTTTTACCCAAAGCTACTTAGCACAGGGTTGGTACAGCGCCCCCTTTGAACCCACAAGCTTCAGATTGATTTTCTCTGAGCTATAAGAGCCTGAGCGACCCACTCCGAGTGCAGAACTCGTCACTGATTGAGGTAAATGGCTCTTTCATAAGCGTATGCGTTAATAACGGAACCCTGCCATGTGTTTTCGATTCCTGCTCTTGTTCTGGATGTTGGATTGTGCTGCCGCTGAGCGCGGTCCCCCAGCAGTGTTGAATAAACTGCATCTGTGACCCTCCCCGTGGAACGACTGACCTAATAACAAAGGCAAACGGTGCACACTTCATTCCGTTCCACTTCTGCATAGCATCACGCGGCGAGAACGCAATAAAATATTCAACAGACTCGTTTCCAAATCCGAGAACCGCAGGATCAGATTATAATTATATACCTACAAATCCATACACTCATACCCCTCATACCCACCCCGTGTGTTCTCCTTAATGTTTATATATGTTCTCATGATGCAGATAGAAATGATTTAGTGGTTCCTCTCCCGTCACCTCATTTGTAGGTACAAACAATAAGAAACTTAATGAGGTCACAATCATCTACTACGAGATCTCATATGGTGAAGATGATGAAATATATTATTATTATATATTAATATATATATATATATATATATATATATATATATATATATATATATATATATATATATATATCAGAGCTGCCCAGCAATAGATTGGCGTCCTGTCCTGGGTGTATCTGCCCAGCGCTCGAAACGTTCTCCCCTGGATGGGCATGGGGAACCCCCCACAACGACCCTAATAGAGGATAAAGCGGAAGATAATGAATGAATGAATATCAGAGGACAGGGTTGATACAGCGCCCCCTGGCGCAATGAAGGTTAAGGGTCTTGCTGAAGGACCCAAATGGGTAACTTCAGAGGAGCTGGGATTTGAACCCATGACTTTCTGATTGATAGCCCGAGGCCCTAACCCCTGAGCTACCACAGCCAATGAGATCATTACTCTTTACGGGATCGTCCCACATGTTTTAGGGTTCTAGGTCTGTTCCAGAACACTGTCCTCTGTAGCTGTATTAGTTTATGACACTGGGAACCCTCAACAGGGTTCACAGTTCCATCGGAGAACCTTTGATGGAATGCCATAAGTTTTCAGCATTGACTGATACCTGTGACTCCATCTGATCTTTATATTCATTTTAAAATCGTATTATTTAAAAGAAAATTTTAAATGGTAGAAAATGGATCGGGTTCTAAAATCAAGACAACGCTTCCGTTAAAGAGCTTTCACATTCCAGCAGGGATAGGTCCATTAAAATGTTTTTAAAGGTGGGGGCAGGCTCGTATGTTTCAGTTAGGTGCTCACATACTTCAGCAAGCATGTTTTCCAGGTTATAAAGATAAGAGATTGATAAAATCTGGGCTGACTTTGGGAAAAAGGAAGAAAAAAAAAAAAAAAAAAGCCAGCGGTTTTCTGGAGTCCATTCTGAGCTTTCACAGCTACAAGCAAAACAATCGACGGGAAAATGCAGGTCTATTTCTACCTGCAATGTCTCACGCTCCAGTGCATTAAGTATAGCTTTGGGCTTTTTGTGTAGATGGAGCGGAAAAAAAAACAAAAACTAAGAAGGTCGTGAGCAGAAAAGATAGGAACAAAAAGAGAGAGAGTCAAAAAAAAAAAAAAAGAAAAAGCACAAAGCGTGAGAGAGGCGCGAGCAGGGGGACGACCAGAGATTGATTTGATTTGAGGATATACAAGGTAATCTGTGTTTCCACCAACCGAATGGTGTAAGGACGTGTTAGACCCACACCTTTCATTATTTATTTCTCTTTTTTTCTTTCCTGCTTCTCCATTTGCAAAGTGCCTTTTACCTTTAAATGACATTATCCGTGCCGGTAGGCGGGTGGGAAAGTGACTTTGCCACTTTATGCCTCGAAATTCACTTAAGGATCCCGAAGCCCTCCGTGAAATATTGGAAAGCATAATGTATTTCTCAGCATCAGAAGTCGTCTGATCGGGTTCTGCCAAAGATTATTCGTCTGATGTCTGAGGGATGCTGGGAATTCAGCTTAGCAAGAGGACAATAAAACCCTGAGGTAAACCGGTGAGGCGGAACCTCAGCGACGGAACATTTCATACAGATCAGCTGCTTCAATAATTATTATTATTAAAATTATTATTATTCGTAGTAGTAGAAGTATAATAATAATAATAATAATTATTATTATTATTATTATTATTATTATTATAAGTGTGATTCCATATATGCCATAATTTGTCTCCATTTCTTCTCCCGCAGTTTTTTAGCTATCGTCATGGTTTTGGCGGGACACGTCCAGCTCATTGGTGAGACCACTGCGTGTACACGGTTAAGGAATGGGTCGACCCATCTCCGAGATGTTCCAGTTTTTCCGAACCAAAATTCTCATTCACTTTGCATTACAGTGATTTTCGGTGACTCTCATAAATCGACCAATTTTTGAGCTACAAAAACGAATTTGGTTGGAGCCGGAGACGGAGACGGAGACGGCCAGACCGGGCTTGTTAAGTCGCAGAGCGTTGCACTCTTTATTCAGTACTCAAAGTTGGCGTAGTTCACTCCCTATGGGAAAATTGGATTTGCAAATTTGCAAAACTCAGTCAATTTTTGAGCTTTAAAAATGAAACACGCCACTTTTTACCTTGTTTGCCATATTGCCTTGGTGTCGTAAGCACTGTGTCTCCTACAGCCATCAGGAAATGCAATTCTCTAGTTATTATTATGATTCTCTAGTTATTATTATGATTCTCTGGTCCAACATCGGTGTCTGACCTCAGATGTGCTTCTCTGTATGAATGTGACACTCCAAAACTTCATGAAAAACCTTTTCAGATTTTGTACACATTCATTTTTTTTTAATTACCAGACTGTAAAGCAGATGTTCACAGCCGTGATGGACCTGATGGACTGACACCTACTGGGATGAGCTGGGACTAATCTGTGACATCACAATCCGTACGTCGGCTGTTCAGCTCATGGCGAATCGTGTCCGTCAAATCAGAATCAAACGTTTCACACAAATAGAAAAATCTCAGGAAGGGGGTAAAAATAGCCTCTTCTTTCTTTCTTTCTTGTCGAGCTGTTGAGTGTTTTTTCAGAAACGCAGCGAGTCGCTGGAGAATTAATGAAACGGAGGACCGGACAGAGAGGAATGGCCTGTATAACCTCAGCCAAGGTGACCTCGGGACGCTCCAGGGACGAATCGACCACAGGAACATGCCGGGAAGTAAAACACTGAGAGAGCGCCGTGCCAACATCCCATCATTCACCTGCAGTGCATCAATCCTGCCATATTTACCCTCCTGTAGAGCGCACTACTTAGCAAATGTTGCATGCATTGACCCAAGATATCCATTAAAAAGCGACGTTAAACATTTATTATTATTATTATTATGAGCTGTGATAGGGGCGGCACGGTGGCTTAGTGGTTAGCACGTTCGCCTCTCAGCGCTAGGGATTCCCGGTTCGAATCCCCATCTGGGTGGAGTTTCCATGTTCTCCCCGTGTCTGCGTGGGTTTCCTCCGGGTTCTCCGGTTTCCTCCCACAGTCCAAAAACATGGATCAAGTTAATTGAATTCTCAAAATTGCCCCATATAGAGTGTGTCTGTGTGAGCGAGTGTGTGCTCAGCGATGGATTGGCGCCCTGTCCTGGGTCTATCTGCCCAGCGCCCGAGACGTTCTCCCCTGGATGGGCATGGGGAACCCCACCGCGACCCTAATAGAGGATAAGCGGGAGATAATGAATGAATGAGCTGTGATATTCCATGAACATTGGTGGAGACCTGCATCCAACCAAACTGAACGGAAAATCTAAAAAAAGAATAAATTGATGAAATGATTTATCTTTTTTTTTACCTGATGATGCTGCGAGTGGAGTCCTGATCTCGCGCAGTCACGGTCCCGATCGGGGCGTTGATAGCAGCGTTCTCGTGAACTTCAAACACGTATGTGGATTTGGAGAAGACCGGCGGCTCGTCAGTGTCCTCCACCACCACTTTAATGGTGGCTTGGTCCATGAAGGGGCCACCGGTGGAGGAAGCACGGATGTTGGTCGCCACCACTGTCAGGTTGTAGTAGTTCTTGGTCTCGAAGTCCAGAGGCTGGAAGTGAAGAGAAAAGTAAATGATTAATAAGAGAGTTAAAAGGTGGATGGATGCAGAATCGGGTGGGTGGATGCAGACAGACTGATGGTCGGTTAAATATACAGAGATATGTTAGAAGAAAGAATGGATGATGAATAGATGGGTAAATAGATGGAAGGATGGAGGCATGGGTGGGATGGTAGGTGAATGAATAGACAGATATTTGGGTGGATGGTGAATGGCTAAATTATGAATGAATAGAGAAGACAGACAGATGGATGGATAAATTAGTGGGTGGATGAATCGGTAGGTGTTTGTACATATGGATCAATGGATGGGTGTAGGGATGGAGAGATGGATGAAATGGTGTGTGGATGAATGGACAGGTGGATGGATGGGTGTGTTTATTGGTGGATGGGTGGGTGTATAGATGGATGTTAATTGGATGAGTGATGAATGAATACAGAAGATGGACTGATGGCTGGATGGGTGGTAGTATGGGTAGATGTTTGTATATATAGATCGATGGCTGGATGGAGGCATGGATGGGATGGTGTGTGAATGAATGGACAGAATAAATAGAGAAGCTAGACTGATGGATGGATGGATGTTTGCACTCTTCAGGTTTGGTTCCAATCCAATCCATCCAATCCAATGGAGGCTCCCGTAGCCGACGGAAGGCTTTGTGAATCCTGAGCGTGGCTCGAGTTGTTAATCATCAGTTAGCGGTTTGGATGCAACCACAAATAAGGTTAATCTAATCCAATCACCGCAATCCAATTACAAATTGTTAAGCAATCACCAAAAATATGATTTGTATGTTTGTGGGTTCTGAAAAGCGAATTAGGGCGCGCCACAATAGCGCAGCGTTATGGTGGGTAATGAGTTCTCCGGGGCGGCGGCGTTCCGATGCTGAGGATCAGTGAGGCGTCAGGTGAAACCAATTTAACCGTGATTTGTGTTGAAGGATAAAGATTTGATTTCTGGAAGGGGGGAGATGTTCCCGGATCGTTCACTCTGGGATCTGTGGGTCTGGTTTTGGGTGGAACCCTCTCATAGGGCTTTATGGTTGGGTCTTTGAGGTTTTGCCACTGATGGAGAGTATAGTCGGTGGGCGGAGTCTTTTCTGTGTGCACAACATGGACTATATAGATATAAATTATTGGGACACCCCTTTTATTCTTTGAGATGTTGGGGTTGAATCCCATAGAAGAACCCCGTTTGCCTTTGGATTTTTAAAATCCGGGTCACAACACACAAAGCAAAGTCCATAAAGCCTCCAAAATTCTTATAACTATTGGTATTAAAACTACCGAAGTGCCTTCTGCAGGCTCATTGTTGTCCTCCTTCCCTTTGATCTCAGAGATGGAGATCTGGGTGGAGTCTGCGGTGAGTTCTGCGTCTCCGTTCCGGGTTCACCCGAGCCCGTTTCGGGAACACGGTGTAGTACAGTTCGGCGTTCCCGAGGCCCGCGAAGCTTTCATCTCCTGCCACCGTCGCCCCCCTCAGGCTGCTGGTGTGGATCTTTGAAGTCTGGAAATGTGCCACGGCGCGGTGCGCTCAAACCTACGCCGGGTGGAGCGCATGGTGGAGAACATGTCGAAAAATCAGGCTCCGAGCAAAGAGAGCAGCCTCCGCACACTTCCACACACTTCAGACACTTCAGCGCTGCCTCCATCACGAAATAAATAAAGAATGGGAACGCGGGCGCGCCGAACCGCGGTTCACGGCCGAGTGGCAGCTGTATTTAGCCCTCTCAGAAGCCTCGCTAATAAAATAATGCACGGTAAGTACAGAGGACGCTGCCTGTGTGTCCTCTCCAGAGCCGCCAGGTATTACGGAAAGATAACCATTTAGGATTCGGGCAGCACCACCTCTCCAAACGGACCCGCAAAGTGCGGGGGGAGGGGGGGGGTGGCCGGAACGGGCTAAACTGCCGGATCAGACGCCTCCCTGCCGCAGAAATACAATAATGTCTTCTTACTCATCACTTCTGAATGGGTGCAGAAAGCAAATCTGCTGTGTAGCGAAGGAGGCTGCATATTTCATCCCGGCTCAGCTCGGCGAGCCTGCCCTCCCTCAGACAGACAGAGGGACAGAGGGACGGACGGATGGCAGAGAGGGAAGGTTTTAGGGAGTGCTTTACATTCCGGTGTGCATCCGGCGCATGAAGGGACTTTAAGACGAGGGTTTAATCAAATTAAACGCTCCCCAAGACGTTGTGCAGACTGACAGACAGCAGCTGATTTAAAAGCCCCGGCGTGCGGAGCCACGCCGCCTGACGAATTTTAATTTAACAACAACAAGGAGAGAGAGACGCACAAACACGGGGCCCGAACTCGCGATGTTGTTCACTTACAGACTGACGAACGACCAACACACAACAAACACAAATGATTTACATCCTGAAAACGTCTCTCTGTCTGGAGTTCTATTAATATGTATTTATATTATACGGTATAGGTAGCATGGTGGCTTAGTGGTTGGCATGTTCTCCTCTCAGCGCTGAGGATTCCTGGTTCGCATGTTCTCCCCGTGTCCGCGTGGGTTTCCTCCGGGTTCTCCGGTTTCCAAAAACATGGATCAAGGTCAATTAAATTCTCCAAATTGCCCCATATAGAGCATGTCTGTGTGAGTGTGTGTCCAGCAATGGATTGGCATCCTGTCCTGGGTGTATCTGCCCAGCGCCCGAAACGTTCTCCCCTGGAACCCACCCCCCCCCCAATATAGGATGGGATGGATTATATGGTATATACGTTCATCTCCAAACTGAAGAACCTTTAAAGGTTCTTAAGTGATCGTGCAGTTTTAAAGTTTCCCCTTTAATTCCGTTCACCTCAGTAACATTCATTTATTTTCTTCCTCGTAATCATCAGTCGGCTTAATACTAGGGTCGTGGGGGGCGGGATGTCCATCCAGGGGAGAACGTTTCGGGTGCTGGGCAGATACACCCAGGACAGGGGGGCAATCTATCACTGGGAACATACACACTCACACACTCGCTCTATATGGGGCAACTCAATTGACCTTGTTTTTGGACTGTGGGAGGAAACCGGAGAACCCAGAGAAAACCCACGCGGACACGGGGAGAACATGCAAACTCCACCCAGATTGGGATTCGAACCTGGATCCCCAGTGCCGAGAGGAGAACATGCTAAACCACTAAGCTGTCATGCCGCCCTCCAACCTTTTAATCAGTGGATTGGTTACAATGTGAAACCGGCAAGTGAATCAAACCGAGGCTTTTACTTTATAAATGTCCTTCGCCGCTCTGACCGTCCTGATGACCATCCGCAGCTGGATTCCTGGTGGTGTAATGTCGGAACACCTCGCCCGAGTGCAACGCTTCTGTAAATATCAAATATGCAAATAATCTTTGCCTGAATATCAGCGCACGAGCGGCGCGATTAATAAAGCATCGCATGTTGTAGTCGTGTTATTTGCACTCGCATTATACGGCGAGACACTCTCTCCATCTCAAGATGTCCTTGGGAGATAACAAACACTCCGGCGTCCTCTAATCCCCAGCGCCGGCGTCCGCATTTGCATACGGCGAATTCTCAGTATGCAGATGGGGTGCGAGCGCACCGGCATTAAAAAGCAAATGCATGCAAGCAATCGGCGTTCCGCTGCAGCGCCGTGCAAATGTCAGCTGTCAGCACGCGAGGAACAGCGGCGGCGGGAAGTGAAGCGCTCACTGAAACTCATCCTGCTCGCCCGCTTCGGCGTCACCTCTGAAATCACAGCGCTCTCCTTACTTCAGACCTCAGAAACTTTAAGTCCTGTTTCAGGCTCAGGGTTCTGCAGCTGTTCAGATCTTCTGTTCGAGCAACGTGGAACAAGGAGATGCCCGTTTTGTGAGCTCGCTGATTAAACTCGCCGCCTATTGTTCATATTGATAACCGACGCCCGTTCTCCACACAGCTGAGCGTTCCTGCAGATTCCGAGTTCCACCAAATTAATTTCAATTCTACCACCAGCTCCGAAATCCCACCAACAGAACCTTCCGCAAACAGATCCTTCTACACAAGAGCAAGTTACCATCATGGACAGCAGATTGTTCCAAGACGTGATCCTTCTTCAGTAGTTCCAGATCATCACGTCTGTCTAAACCCTTTCAGATCTACAGAAGATCATTATCTTCTTGATCTAATGTGAATTTATTTATATATTTTCTGAAGTTTGTGACCGATCATGTCAACGTTACCTTTTTCAGAGTGAGAATCCCCTCCTGCGTCGCGGCGTCGGTGATGACCTCAAACACGTCTCTCTCGTCTCCCGATATGATGTTGTACGTGGACTTGGCGTTTTCGCCGATGTCCCGGTCGTTGGCCTTCACTCGTCCACCCGGCTTTCCGATGCTGAGGTCCTCCGGGATGGTGAACTCGTATGAACCTGCGCCGCAGAGACCGCAAGGAACGTCTCAATAATCAGAATCAATTCTTTAATAACTCGACGGCAAACGTCGGTACCTTTTGAAAACTTCGGCGGGTTGTCGTTGATGTCGGTCAGCATGATGGTGACTGTGGTGGTGCCCGATAGGCCCCCCATGTGACCTCCCATGTCTTTAGCTTGGATAACAACCAGATAATCCTCCCTCATCTCTCGGTCCATCCCTGCCAGAGCCACTTTAATCACAGCTGGAAGAAATCAGACCATTTACACATTTATTCATTTGAAATTTGAGAAACTGCTTGTGAATGATTTCGGGATTGTTGAAATGTTTTATTTTATTTCCGTTTGTCACGGGAGAGTACAATACCGAGCCCCGCTGCAGTACCTATACCATTTTACTGCATTATAATAAAACTAATCAATATAATCGAATGAATCTGCACATTTATCATAACAGAATGCAGATCCAGCATTAAAAAAACCAAACAAAAAGCATCTTCAGTGTTTAATTTTACTGAAGCGGTGCTGGGATTACAGATGGGCTGCGTCTCATTTGGAATGCACCCCAGCACGGCCGTACGACGGGCGCATTAACAGTCTTCCGAGGTCACGACGTGGCTGTGAAAATAAATAAAAAATCGCGAGGAGCTTCTTTCTAAATTACGAGTTAATGATCAGCTTCCACATTTCAGGGAGTCCAAATCCCCGAGTGGAACCTGCAGAACAGGAGTGTGAATCGATGGCGATCTGCTCTGTGTAGCTTTCAGAGTGGGATTGACCCAGCTGAGCAATTATCTCAATGATTTCCTTTTACTCAGGATTCTCTTCAGGTCTTGTTTTTAACACCCACGAATCTGTACGCTCATCAGCTCCGTCCGTCGGTTCCCGGGAGGAGAACCCAGAGCAGCCAAATCCAACTGAACCAACATTTTCTAATCATCTACAAATTCATTTATTTTCCTAAATATTTATTCTGATCAGGATCAGTCTCGCACGACAGACACCTGAATATTTTTATTTATATTTATATATTTTATACATATATTTTATATATATAACGGTGTGTGTGTGCCCAGTGATAGATTGGCGTCCTGTCCTGGGTGTATCTGCCCAGCGCCCAAAACGTTGTCCCCTGGAGGGGCATGAGGAACCCCCCACCCCCACAACACTAATATAGAATAAAGTGGAAGATAATGAATGAATATATATTACATTATATTATTGGGCGGCATGGTGGCTTGGTGGTTTAGCATGTTCTCCTCTCAGCACTAGGGATTCCCGGTTTGAATCCCAATTTGGGTGGAGTTTCCATGTCCTCCCCGTGTCCGCGTGGGTTTCCTCCGGGTTCTCCGGTTTCCTCCCACAGTCCAAAAACATGGATCAAGGTCAATTGAATTCTCCACATTGCCCCATATAGAGTGTGTGTAAGTGAGTGTGTGTTCAGTGATAGATTGGCGTCCTGTCCTGGGTGTATCTGCCCAGCGCTTGAAACGTTCTCACCTGGATGGGCATGGGGAACCCCCATCCCCACAACCCTAATAGGATAAAGCGATAGATAATGGATGGATGGATATATTAATAATACATTTTTTTATATATATATTTTAAATAATAATAAAACGTCCGACTGAAGGTACACGGTCTGCTTCACTCAGGATTCGAACCCCAGGCCTTTGCGCCGATTCTTTCATGTTTTAGATTTCACCGCAGATGCATCAGTTCATCTGAGATAAGAAACCAATCGTAAACTTTCAGAAAGCAGAAGCCCGATGAACCCGATGAACCCGAGCGGTCGATCCGTCAGCGGGTGTAAATAATTCTTTAGTTAATGATGAAGCCTGGGTTCTGCACTCAGGGTTCTAAACCCATCCCCCCCGTCCCTCCTGCAGGTCTTTAAATGAGGAAACTCACTGACCACACGGAAAGTTCAGTGAACGTGAAGTCAGCCGAACCGACTGACAGGATGAAAGGACTTCCTGCCGGGACGTGGCATCCCGGGCATCTGCTGGGTCGCCCGACAAAGTCAGAGGGAAAGTTAATGAAGACGTTAAAACCTGGATCCAGCAGGTCAAACTCAAACCGGCAAAAACGTCGCACTCGGAATCCAAATCCAGCACCGAAGGTTAAAACAGAAGTTCCGGAATCCTAGAGTAGGTCTTGTCTACTGATGGAAACCGACCAATGAGAGCGCTCCGTTAGTTCAGGGATCCAGCTTTGGTTATTGAATATAAAGTTTGGGGAAGCTGAGAGGTTTTGAATACTTACTTACGCATGTCTTCACACTCCATATGAAGTTTTTTCAGTTGGCACATTGTGCTCCTCTGTACGTCTAACTGAGCATCATTAAAAATAAGCATCTGATTAGCACAGAGGGCGGATGATTAAACGGATGATTTACATAAAATTCTCCTTAAAAAATAAGAAAATAAACGTTATGATTTGAACCAACAATCAACCAACAAGCGTTTAATCAGAACCGGATGTCTGACGTCGACAGAGGGGGTCGGGTTCACGGGGTCCTCTGTACCAGCCACCCACACTGCATGGACCCCATGCTTTGTGCTCGGCCTTCCCTAAACTGTTTGCACAAAGGAAGGAGAGACACTCATTCATTCATCCATTATCTTCCGCTTTATCCTCTATTAGGGTCACAGGGGCGGGGGGGAGGGGGGGGCATCCAGGGGGGCCCATCCATGCCCATCCAGCGAAGAACATTTTAGGTGCTGGGCAGATACACCCAGGACAGGACACCAATCTATTGCTGGGCACACACTCACTCACACACACACTCTATATGGGGCAATTTGGAGAACCCAATTGACTTGATCCATGTTTTTAGACTGTGGGAGGAAACCGGAGAACCCGGAGGAAACCCACGCAGACACGGGGAGGACATGGAAACTCCAACCATATGGGGATTCAAACCGGGAATCCGTAGTGCTGAGAGGAGAACATGCCAAACACTAAGCCACCGTGCCGCAGAAGGAGAGACCAAAATACATGTACGTCCCAATAATTCTGACCGTGGACCATGTTGATAAAAACTTTTTCAAGCCAAATCTGATGTAAAGAAATAGAGAACAGAATGACGGATGGTATTTTGCCAAACAGACAAACGTCTGTTTATGAGGCGCGTGGTTTCCGGGCGCCGCGCTCTGCACCGCCGCCTGGTTGCTCATTAATGCAATTTGGCCGCTGTTTAATCACGCCGCTTATTGTTAACACGCCGGCGGAAAGAGAGAGCGCAACGGAATAAATAAAGAAATAAAGAACATAAACACAAAGTCAAGGTTGAAATGAATGAGGGTGCAGATGGGATCAAATGAAGCGTGGTCTCGGCACACGCCACGCTCCACCGCGTCCACACATCAGCACCGCGATCTGAGAGGCCTCGCCATCGCCACGCTCTTTGTGTTTTTTGTTTTTCTTTTCTTTCCCCCCTTTTCTTATTATTTAATTACTCGTAAGAGTTTTGTCACCCATCAGAACGCGAGATGACCCAACACCAGAGTCTACACATATGGAGCAGCATCATTAACGAGGCTCGTTAACGCAGATGAAAAAAACAATGACATTTCTGATCAGATTAAAATTAGATAATTATGGTTCATTTGCATAATTTTTGTCATTCATGACCATCTGGACTCAAAAAGACTGTGTGTGTGTGTGTGTGTGTGTGTGTCTGTGTGTGTGTGTGTGTGTTTATAGCGTGTTTCACCCACCAGAGTTCTGATCGATGGAGAAATACGGCTGTCCTTCCAAAATGCTGTAGACCAGCCTGGCGCTGTTTCCGTACACTGGATCGTCCGCGTCGGTCGCCGTGACCCGAGTTACAGACGTGCCTGAAATCAATGATAAAAAAAAAAAAAAAAAAAAAAACATTCAAAGTATTTACTTGCAACTTCATTTGAATGCCGACTTTCGAACACTCAGAAAACCAACCCAACATGTGACGTTCTAGCAAAGTCCATAAAGACCCACACAGAACCCTGACCTCGACCCCATCCAACACTACAACAGCCATTGTACACTCAGCAGTACAAAAGATCTTCTGAAAAAAATCAACAATAATAACAAACATGCTCGAAAATGCTGAAGAAACCTTTTAAGAAGAGTGGACACTATTTAAATCTCATAAAACATCCTTTAAATGTAATGTGTAGGTTTCCCAATACTTTTGTCTATACATTTTTTTAAAGCAATTTAAAATTACCAAAGGATTCCACTAGAGGGCAGACTAAAGAGCTCAGACTACATCAATCTTTATGATTTTGATGATGCGATGCAAGACCAGACACTATTTATAAATAAAAAGACAGCAAGCATCAAAGTGCTGGACAATAGAATAAAATAGCAATAGCAAAATAGAAAAAAAAAATATATATATATATATATATATATATATATATATATATAATAAAAAAAATTTAATTTCATAGCAAGGTTATTTTGGAGGAATCTTACAGCCTTTATGATGATGGTGAGTAATTTGTTTGGTTTGTTCTCCCCATACTGCCCCCAATGGTCTGCGCCTTGCCAAGGAGCAGCGTCCACCCTGCAGGTCCTCCACTAGACGGCCACTCCAATTTTACATCGAACCTCCTCGCATGTATTATTTAAAATGTAAGAGCGATGGCACTTGCTCGGCGCCGCCGTGATTCCGTATGGTGTGTGTGTGTGTGCGTGTGTGTGTGTGCGCGCGTTTGCTGTAAAACCGGAGTAAATCAGGACGGCGGAAGTTAGGAACGGTAATGAAGGTGCAGAATGCTCCGTACCAGCAGCACTGCGTCCTAACCGTCATTTCTCTATGACTTATCTCTGACGTCGACGCCATATTCTGCTGTTTCAGCTAATGAGGATTTACTGTGATGTCCTCACGCTGTGATTAAGGCATGAGAAAGAGGTATCAGGCTTTTTGTTTTTGTTTTTTTTCCTCTTTCCTTTTTTGAAAAAGCAGTCTGTTGCAGGAGTGCTTCAGCTAAGCAGAGCTCTGACGGTGCAGATGGTGCAGTAATTGTTTGTAAAGTACGATCTGACAGCTCGGCTAAGTGCCCGTTGAGCGAGGAGGAGGTGGTGGTGCACAAACCCGAGGTACGGCCGAAACCCGGAGTGCCGGAGCCGGCGGTGGCTGTGAACATGGGGCATCACGTTTGCTCATTCCTGCTGCAAATTTTCATTCTTTCTGTCGCCCGTCTCGACTTGGGAAGCAGCATGTCTGCACATTCACACCTTCATCGCTGATTAACCCACGCGTCAAGATAGCGGCACCGTTAACGCGCCATCGACATTTCACACATCGACTGAGGTTCGAACATCAGACCCGTAAGAGCTCTGCGTTGATGAAACTGGTGGTGCGTTTGCTCGGCCACTCAAGGGGGATGGGTCCCCCACAGAGCTTTGGTTCTCAGAAGGTTTGTCCCTCAGAATAACATTAAAGGTACTGAATAACAGAATTAATGATGACTTTGCGGTTAAAATTCTCATTGAAGTACAGTCTTAGTTATTACATTTGGTCGTCAACGTGTTTGGTTGTTGGCGTTAAGTATCCCAACTTGGTTGGGGTTGGAACACACTAACTACTCAGCCTGAAGCTAGTAATAAGTAACTTAACAAACGACAAAATGACTAAACTGAGACTTGTTAAGTACCTGAGGGGTGAATATATAACCTGAAGATCTGTGAACCTCGGTCTTTACAAGGTTTGTCCCTTAAAATAATATCATAGGTACTGAATATCGGAATTGATGATGACATTGGAAATGACATTGTGGTTAAAATTCTAAGGGAACGCTGATTTACTAATTTCTTAATAAAGTACGGTCTTAATTATTACATTTGGTCGTTCAGCAGATGCTTTTATCCAAAAATAATTATAATAATTTTATTATATTATTACTTGGTTGGGGTTGGAACACAGGGTCTTGCTCAGGGACCCACATTGGTAACTTCAGAGGACCTGGGATTTGAACCCACAAGCTTTAGATTGACAGCCCAACACACTGACCACGGAGCCCCCAATAATTATGAATCTAGTAATCAGTAAAGTATTAAAAATAACTGAACCAAGCCATGAAATGACTAAATACATAATTAAACTGAGACTTATATTACCTGAAGATCTCGGTCCTCACAAGGTTTCTTCCTTAAAATATCAACATCGCGATATAAAAAAATTTGCGATATAAATAAATGACTTGATCTTAAACAGTGTTGTCGGAGCTCCGTGTCGGTTCCCCCGGACACACGGCGTGTTTAAAAAGAACAAGTGGTTTGCAGACAGGCACAAAAGGGAGGATGGTCTCTGACCGCCGGACGGCCGACAGGACGCTCACGGTTCACATCAAACATCAAAAATGAATAAATGAGGAAAAAACAGACAGCGGCGCCATCGCACTCTGACTTCAAAACCTGATTTATTATTGCAACCCAATTATTTCAACCAGAGACCCTGACGTGGCCCTTAGAGAGAGAGTGTGTGTGTGTGTGTGTGTGTGTGTGTGTGTGTGTGAGAATTCATGGTGTACAAACTAAACAAGGCCCTCATTGGTAGCACGGCTCACCCGTGTCTCCGTACAGTGCTCGTTACAGCCCGACCCTAACGAGTACACCAGACCTTCTGACTATGCAATTGGTAATGCTTTAGGTGTGTGTGTGTGTGTGTGTGTGTGTGTGTGTGTGTGCGCGTATTCCGGAAACATTCCTTATCACAACACCCTTCAGAACCCGTATGAAAACAAATTTCCCCCAGGATGCACTTTGGTTCTGGGTAAAATCAGCTTCTGATTCATGTAAAGATAATAGCAGTGCATTTATCACCTTCCCCGATGTGTGTGTGTTTGTGTGTGTGTGTGTTTGTGTGTGTGTGTGTGTGTGTGTGTGTGTGTGTATGTGTGTGTTTGCTTTTATTTACTCGTTCCTCACTCAACACCGCTGCCTCGCAGGCTCCAAACTTAATAAAGACGTTAGTGATTTGCGGAGCGCTGAAGGACGCCTGCCAACACTCTGGCTGCTGAGGCTGACTGATTGGTTCGGGATGAAGGCTTAGAGAACGAGACAGGGTTAGTGATCACCACTGTTAGTATGGACCTCGTTCACTGATGCTCTACACGCCGCTCTCGTCAACATCTGTTTTAGTTGGTGCTTTTGGTTTTTTGCTCCCCATTTTGCCAACGTTAAACATCAGGACGCAGGTCATTAAACCAACGCTGACCTGAGAAAACACAGCATCATCAGACCTCATCCTGGACGTACATCATACCCATAACTGATCTGACCCCTGGATACTGGAAACAGTCTGCTCATTAACCGTTACTTAGTTAGTTAGTTAGTCAATAAGTTGCTGTGTGTGTCAGACTGACGGACTGTCAAGTTCAAGTTTAACCTATTTATTTTTATAGTGTTTTTTTTTAAACCTTTAAACCCCAAAGAGCAAGACCAAGAGACAGCGGCAAGACAAAACTCCCTGTTCTGTTGATATTTTAAGGAAGAAACCTTGTGAGGGCCGAGATCTTCAGGTAATATAAGTCTCAGTTTAATTATGTATTTAGTCATTTAGTGGCTTATTTAGTTATTTTTAATACTTTACTGATTACTAGATTCATAATTATTGGGGGCTCCGTGGTCAGTGTGTTGGGCTGTCAATCTAAAGCTTGTGGGTTCAAATCCCAGGTCCTCTGAAGTTACCAATGTGGGTCCCTGAGCAAGACCCTGTGTTCCAACCCCAACCAAGTAATAATATAATAAAATTATTATAATTATTTTTGGATAAAAGCATCTGGGCGGCACGGTGGCTTAGTGGTTGGCACGTTCGCCTCTCAGCGCTAGGGATTCCCGGTTCGAATCCCCATCTGGGTGGAGTTTCCATGTTCTCCCCGTGTCTGCGTGGGTTTCCTCCGGGTTCTCCGGTTTTCTCCCACAGTCCAAAAACATGGATCAAGTTAATTGAATTCTCCAAATTGCCCCCTATAGAGTGTGTGTGTGTGAGTGAGTGTGTGCCCAGCGATGGATTGGCGCCCTGTCCAGGGTCTATCTGCCCAGCACCTGAGACGTTCTCCCCTGGATGGGCATGGGGGACCCCACCGCGACCCTAATAGAGGATAAGCGGGAGATAATGAATGAATGAATGAATAAAAGCATCTGCTGAACGACCAAATGTAATAATTAAGACCGTACTTTAATAAGAAATTAGTAAATCAGCGTTCCCTTAGAATTTTAACCACAATGTCATTTCCATTGTCATCATTAATTCCGATATTCAGTACCCAAGGCGGTCAGTGAATCAGTAGATTTAGTCAGTATGTTAATTATTTAGTAAATCAGTACTTTACTGGTGGATTATTAAGTCAGTTAACTCGTTGGTAGTTTATCAAGTCAGTAAACCAATGATTCAGTTATGTAATTAGTCAGTTAGTAAATTAGTTTGTCACTGATTCAGTAGTTAAGTCATGAGTACTATAATGAGGCTCATTTATGTATTTTAAATAAAATTAAGTTTCGAATTCAGAAACCCATATTTTTGTTCGGTACATTTTGTTAATCCTGAGTTATATGTATTTAAACACAGCCAGCTAATGCTAACGAGTAAGACGAAGATTGTAGGTCGTTTTGTGGTTTTTACTATAAAAACATTAAACAATATAATAAATGATGTTATAGTTGCTAAAACAGTTCTACGATCGTTCTACGATGAATGAACGTGCATGTTAAATTGTGTTGCTAATTGGTCGCAGTGAATTTGCACCCCCCCACCCCCCCACCCCGACCTGGCCGGCTGTTAACACGCGCATATTCCGAATATATTCCACAAAACGTTCCGTCATTGGAAACAAAAGAGCTATTCTGTAAAACTGTGGAGTCGGTGAGCCGTGAAATAACTCCATCTGCGAAGGTCCCTCCGTCCGCCCTGACGGAAAAACCCAAAAAAACAAAAAGGAATGAGGGATTAGAGAGGCTTTTTATTACCCAGGCTTCGAATCGCCGCAGATTAGTTCGTCCTTGAGTCGGAATTCACATCCTGCACGTGACTTTAGACTCGAGTGGAAGCTTAACAGAGTCCAGTTTTAACCTTTAACAGTGGGACAGACCACCGTAACTCAGTGTCAATAATAATAATAATAATAATAATAATAATAATAATAATAATAATAATAATAATAATAATAATTAGTGGTTGCCACGCTCGCCTCTCAGCACTAGGGATTCCCGGTTCGAATCCCCATCCCTGTGTCCGCGTGGGTTTCCTCCGGGTTCTCCGGTTTCCTCCCACAGTCCAAATACATGGATCAAGTCAATTGAGTTCTCCAAATTGCCCCATATAGAGTGTGTGTGTGTCCAGCGATAGATTGCCGTCCTGTCCTCGGTGTATCTGCCCAGCGCCTGAGACGTTCTCCCCTGGATGGGCATGGGGAACCCCACCCCAATAATAATAATAATAATAATAATAATAATATCGAACTAAGGTTTATAGGGAACGGATGAGTTTGAATACACTCGGTGTCCACGCTGAGATTATTCTCTAATCAGAAGTTATTAATCCGAGTTGATTTGATTAGTGTGATCTTAATTCGGTTGAATTATTACCAGGACTAATGCAGAAGATTAAACTCATGAATGTTTGCTGTGGGGAATATTCCAGGGCTGATTTAATAGATTGTTGTAGAACTCTGAAACCTGGTAGCAACATAATTGGCGCACGTGTTTGAGGAATATAGTTTTACTCTACATTAGTTATATAATTGCTGCTGCAGTCTGGAGAGATAATCTTCTCCCTCTGGTATTTAAATAATTGGACGCGGGACGGTGAGGACGTGGAGTTTGAACAGTGCAGCGTGTGCAGATCCATTCGGGGTTCCCTGAGCTCAGAGCTGGCCGGAGTGACCGGAACACTGCGGCGTTCCGGCGTAAAAGTTGCTGCCGTAGGGCGCATTGGGCGCAAGATAAACACCCTCACGGGGTTTTTAAAAAAAGCCCAAGAACTCCCGTCTCACAGCGGAGAAAAACCTTTAATACTTTATTTTAAATCACTTTCTAATCGAGACGGGCAGCCCGGAGCGCCGTGTTTACACCGCCACGTTGATGAATGTGGCGTAAGATATAAAATAAACTAATACATATGAAAGCCAGGAGCTCTTAGAACCTCCCAGCTCTAATGTGGAACCCCTAACAGGATTTTTGCAGCGAGTCTCTGGGAATTCGTGCTCATAAATCCAGAAAGGCATCTGCGAGGTCAGACACTGATGTTGGATGAGAGGAGGCTGGATCGCCATCTCTGCTCTAGTTCGTCCTAAATGTGTTGGACGGGGTTGAAGTCGGGATTCTATGTGGGTCAGCCACGTTCTTTCATGCCTTCGTGGACTTGCTTCAAAGCTGGAAGCGTGCAGTAATCCGAAATGTCCGTCCGCATGTTTGATACGATGGGTCTGCACCGATGTGTTTGTGTCTCGGGTCTGAGACCATTGGACAAAATGTCTCACAAGCTTTGATGGGACGTCAGATGGGCCGGAGCTGATGTAATAAGTCGTCTGTGACATCACAAGCTGATTTATAAGATGAACAAAAGGCCGTTCTGGGGGGTAGGTCCCTGGTAATGTGACATTTTGTGTACAAATGTCTAAAAAAAAAATTTTAAGATAGCTAAACAAAAAAAACGACAGAACAATCTGCCTTTCAGAATAAAAAAAAAAAATGCAGATTTTTGTCCGGCTTGATTGGAGATTGGAGTTGAACAAGAGCGAAATCAGCTCCAGAGCCAGATCTATAGGGTCCACCCATGAGGGGGGGGGTGGAGCGGTGAGGGGACCTGCATGATTGGACCACCTCGCCGGCTGCTGGCTTGAAGCCGGTCATCACGATTCCATCATTCGGTCTGTAACCCGCGGGGCTAATGAGCTGAGCCGCGAGCAGAGCCAAAGGACGGGCTTAACGGCACGCGGCGGCGTTATCAGCGGCGCCGGGCGGCACGGTGGGAACCTTCCGTCCTCGGCGGTCATTCAGACGGGTGGAATATACTCCTTACTTTGTGATATACGGCCGGAGCGGTAATTGAAAAGGGTGGTTCCTGCCTGTTGTTTATCACGGGACATGGGCATCGCCCAAAGCGCCAAGCGGACAGCACATAAATAACAATAAGACGGCGTGCAGGGTCCCCCCGCGGCCGGCCGCCCCGCCGTGACCCCCAACTAATTCATACTTGCAGGTGTGGGAGCTTCATCACTGCTTGGTGGAGACACAAAATCCACACAAAAGTATTGGGACACCTACATTACACACACATACAACTGTGGCAGTAATAGATAAGCGAGGAGGGTGTTGGGTCATCAATTTGAAGCTTGTGGGTTCAAATCCCAGGTCCACAGGTTACCCATGTGGATCCATGAGAAAGACCCTGTGTTCCAACCCCAACCAAGTTGGGATACTTGTAAGCCACTTTACAAAAAAGCGTCTGCTGAACGAACAAATGTAATAATTAAGACTGTACTTTAATAAGAAATTTAACCACAATGCCATTTCCAAAGTCATCGTTAATTAATTAATTTTTAGTACAGTATTTAGTTAGTAAAATCCCAGGTCCACAGGTTACCCATGTGGGTCCTTGAGAAAGACCCTGTGTTCCAACACCAACCAAGTTGGCGTACTTGTAAGTCACTTTGGATAAAAGCGCCTGCGACCGTACTTTAATAAGAAATTTAACCACAATATCATCGTTAATTAATTAATTTTTAGTACAGTATTTAGTTAGTAAAATCCCAGGTCCACAGGTTACCCATGTGGGTTCTTCACAAAGACCCTGTGTTCCAACACCAACCAAGTTAGGGGAACTTGTAAGCCGCTTTGGATAAATGCTTCTGCTGAACGACCAAATGTAATAATTAAGACTGTACTTTAATAAGAAATTTAACTGCAATCTTATCGTTATTTAATAATATTTAGTACAGTATTTAGTTAGTAAAACCTAAAACCTTTTTGCTTCAGGTTCTGACCATAAACTTGGCTTCCTTGTGAATTGCTTTGGATAAAAGCATCTGCTAAATGGCCAAATGAAAATGTCCCAATATTTTTGTCTATATAAAATAATAATAATAAGCCCATTCCCCAAAATGTTGCTTGTTTTCGGAGCAGGGTATGGTTCATGCCTTGCAATTGCGGCAATCGAACAGCACTGTTGGGAGGGTAGCTGGGAGGGTAGTTCTAGATAGAGGGTTGAGATAAGACGAGGCATCCTGATGAGGTGGTTGTCAGAATGTCGAAAAGCGTTCCCCTGAGCGGCCTGATGGAGGGGGACCCGCTGCAGGGCGGCGGAGTGTAAGCGACTGTCACTTGTGTGCCTCGATTAATGGGCTTAGTTGAGAGGAAAGAGGATTCGCAGCATTCCAGGCGCATTGTGAGCGTTCCAGACGAGGACGTCCAGAAAGAGCCTCCAACGCGACGCGCACACGGGCCTGACAAGGTGTTTACGGGAACAAAACAATTAAATGTGTCCTTTGTACGCCGCTGACGGCTCTGGCACGCGGCGGCATTTTTAAGTAGCGTGTCATTGATTCGCCTTAATTAGTTATCAGGGAAGAAGTGCACTGCTCGCGGACGCTTCAGCCGAGACAAATTGCGAGACTCAGAATACTTAATTGTTCCCTCGACAGAGATGATTAGGTGAGAAAAAAAAGAAAACAGGATGCAGGTTCTAACAAGGAGGAGAAAAAAAAGAAGAAGAAGAAGGGGCTGAAAGGTCAGAGCGTCCATCTGACGGGGTTTCGGTTTTTGGATTTAAATTTATCGATTTCTTAAATACAGATTTTAAAGAGCGGTATTTCGATGCTGTCACTCCGAGGAAATCGTGGATGAATCATCGTTAACGTAACGAAAGCTTCTCCGAAAACAAATGATTGAAAAAAAAAAAAAAAAAAAAAAAATCGGCAAAGGAAATAAACAAGTAAACAAAGTGAGAGGTTGAGGCGTTCTCACATGAGCTGGTAAAACTGTGGAGGTTTAATTTAATTCCTCATGCCATCTCCTCTCTAATTGCCATGAGTGAAGGTTCTGGTGTTGAAGTGGAGTCTTCTGGTGGCGGGATGGAGAAAAGAAAAAAAAATGTGACTGCGATCGTCACGGAGCGCCATGCCAAACCTGCACCCACTCAGTGGAGGGCGAGCGAGATTGGGAGATGGCAGGGAGAGAGAGCGAAGAGAAAGGGAAAAGTGAGAAATGGCAGAACCGTGGGGGTGTTTAATAGTGTGCATGCATGTATGTGCAAAAGGGAGTGCATTTGGAAGTGTGTGTTAGTGTGCGAGTGTGTGTGCGAGTGTGTGTGTGTGGCGGGTACGATCGTAACATTCCGCCCGACTTCCTCCGAGTGTGAACGTGATGGTGCCAATCAAAGTCATCAGTGAAACACTGTGAGAGTTTGTGTAAATGAAAAGGATGTGTGTGTGTGTGTGTGTGTTGTCGGTTCTCCAATCTTCCCTGAATATGCCACCCTTGACATCAAGGTGCCAGGTGAAGTGTGTGTGTGAAGGGTTAAAGCTGTTTCCTTCAGACAGTCTGAAGCCGAACAGAGTACGTGCCCTGAGAGTAAATGCCACACTCGGGTAAAAGAGGCACTGCTCGCTTCTCCTGACAAGCAATCCATCAGCGGAACACACAATCACATACCTGTGCACACACACACACACACACACACACACACACACACACACACACACACACACATTACCAGCGCTAAATGATAGATGCGATACTGAACGTGGAGGAAAATGAAAACAAATAGAATAAAAACGCGGCTGTTGGACTCAGATCAGCTTAATGATGCACATCATCGTCCACGCCGTCCGAACCGTAAACACGGAGGTCCTCCCCTCGTCCTCCACCACATCAAACGGATTCCAAACGGGCTCTCCACCTGCAGCCGCTCGGTTTCAGTAGCAGAACACTTTTCACGCCGCGAATAAAGATCTGAAGGCTTTTTTTTTATTGACTCCCACTTTAAATAATAAATCAGAATCTAAACATGTTATTGATCTGAAGAGTGTCTACAGCCGATGCGCCTCCACGTGCAAGGTCGACGCTGCGTGAACCATCCCGATCATGTCGAATGAATGAATTAACGTGAGGAGGCGAATGGTTTCCGGCCTCCGATTCGGAAACGTTTTAAAGTGAGACGGGAACGGGTCCAGTCCATTTGCTGGAGATCAATCGGTTGAACTACACCATCATCAAACGCCGACCCCCCGCCGGTCCGCGCTCAGACGGCCATGCTGCAACAAAACAAAGCCGTTCTGAAGGTCCTGTGGACCCGACGTCAGGTTCCGGAGCGGGAGCCTTGGGGTCATTGAGTTGTGGACATGGCAAAGTGATGGGATAGGAAGCAATATCAACATAAAAAAATAAATAAAATCGATCATTGTGTTAAATGATAATGAACGATGTTTTTTTTTTTTTTTAAGTTGGGGTTGCCACCTCTCAGAAATGAAAATAAGGAACGCCCACCCCGGCTCCTCTGGGTCCATCCCATACATCCATTATCTTCCACTTTATCCTCTATTAGTGTCGGGGGGGGGGGGGGTTCCCAATGCCCATCCAGGGGAGAATGTTTCGGGCGCTGGGCAGATAGACCCAGGACAGGACGCCAATCTATCACTGGGCACACACTCACTCACACACACACACTCTATATGGGGCAATTTGGAGAACTCAATTTGACTTGATCCATGTTTTTGGACTGTGGGAGGAAACCGGAGAACCTGGAGGAAACCCACGCGGACACGGGGAGGACATGCCAACCACTAAGCCACCGTGCCGCCCCTCCTCTGGGTCATGACCACTACGAGCCCGACCCCTAGGGGCCGTGTTGTAAATTAAGGGCCGATCAGGAAAGCTAGGGGTCCTGCTTAAAGCTTAAAAATCGTAATTATTTTACTATAAAGTGCAGTTAATTAAATCGTAAATAAAATGGGATTCTATGGCGTGCACAACGATGAACCTTTAAGATTTAGGTGCCTCACTCGCTGAGGTAACCTGCAGGGGAGGAGTGGGATGACCAATCATCATCTAAATTGAACAGTATTAGTCTCATGACTGAAGGGCGGTCAGTTTACCCCAAGAGTTCAACCAGATGATTAATTACCTTTAATTTAATCATCGCTGAACTCTGTGATCCTCACAATTATAAACATTTTACACAATACAAATTTTGTGATCTAGGAAATGTATATACAGACCCTTTCCAAAAAAATTGTACATCATATCAATCATATCCTTGATTGATTTCCATAATTGGGCGGCACGGCGGCTTAGTGGTTTAGCATGTTCTCCTCTCAGCTCTAGGGATTCCCGGTTCGAATCCCCATCTGGGTGGAGTTTCCATGTCGTCCCCGTGTCCGCGTGGGTTTCCTCCGGGTTCTCCGGTTTCCTCCCACAGTCCAAAAACATGGATCAAGTCAATTGAGTTCTCCAAATTGCCCCATATAGAGTGTGTCTGTGTATGAATGTGCCCAGCGATAGATTGGCGTCCTGTCCTGGGTGTGTCTGTCCAACGCCCCAAACGTTCTCCCCTGGATGGGCATAGGGGGACCCCCCCCTGGATGGGCATAGGGGAACCCCCCCCCCCCCACCGCGACCCTAATAGAGGATAATGCGGAAGATAATGAATGGATGTATAAAATTACAGTGGCTTAGTTATTGGCATGTTCTCCTCTCAACATTAAGGATTCCCGGTTCGAATCTCCATCTGGGCGGAGTTTGCATGTTCTCCCTGTGTCTGCATGGGTTTCCTCCGGGTTCTCCGGTTTCCCTCCACAGTCCAAAAACATGGATCAAGGACAACTGAATTCTCCAAATTGCCCCATATAGAGTGTGTGTGTGTGTGAGTGAGTTTGTGTTCAGTGGTAGATTGCCCCCCTGTCCTGGGTGTATCTGCCCAGCGCCCGAAACCTTCTCCCCTGGATGCGCATGCGGAAGCAGGAGACTTCTTTAAAGGGTGGACGTGCGCTAATTCCCCCAGCGCTTTGGCGTAGCTTCCATGCCATCTGATGTGATGCCAGGCTGCCTTCTGACACATGCCCCTGCCCTCCAGCTCTCTTGCCCTCTATCCTCTCAACATGCCCGACGTATTTCATGTGGCCTTGGGTTTCATGTACTCGCCGCTTTTAACCTTGCTAGCGTGTTGCCGCGCGATGTCTGACACGAACGCGACCCGGCGCGTCCCTTCAACGCGTCGAGGTAAAACCCGGCATCACGCCGAGGGTTCGTTAACGTTAAGGTCATGAATCTGAAGCGGGAGGTCCGCTTCATCTCCACAGTACGGCGTGAACTTACTAACTATTAGCATTAGCGATAGCATGACGTGGGAATAACCGCTAGCCGTCTCTCATTCTGAGATAAAAACACGAAAAAACAAAACGACGGTTAAATTATTCATTAAAAAAGGTTCCTCTAAAGGGGGCGGCACGGTGGCTTAGTGCTTTAGCATGTTCTCCTCTCAGCGCTAGGGATTCCCGGTTCGAATCCCCATCTGGGTGGAGTTTCCATGTCCTCCCCGTGTCCACCTGGGTTTCCTCCGGGTTCTCCGGTTTCCTCCCACAGTCCAAAAACATGGATCAAGGTCAATTGAGTTCTCCAAATTGCCCCATATAGGGTGTGTGTGTGAGTGAGTGTGTGTCCAGTGATAGATTGCCCCCCTGTCCTGGGTGTATCTGCTCAGTGCCCGAGACGTTCTCCCCTGGATGGGCAATGGGAACACGCCCCCCCCCCCCC
>JAFMOD010000359.1:327498-350851 GCA_019802435.1 Corydoras maculifer
TCCTGGACATCGGTGGACTGAAGAGAAAGAAGGAATAAAAGTTTTTTTCCGCAGTCTAATCTTAATTATGTTAAAATCTTAACACCCTCGGGATTGAGAGAATGAGGACGATCTTATGGCTTTAAAGCCTGATGTCTCCTTCATATTCAACTCATGTGCTTTGAAATTCTCCGACGGGCTCATAAAGACAGGTGACGTCTCAGACGGGATGTGAACAGACGCTGAACACACACGGCTACGGCATCCTCGCTTTAATAGCAGAAAGGTAAATGAGTTCAGAGGACTGCAGACGTCATTTTCATCAACCGAGCGAGAAAAACCTGATTAAACCGGACGACAGAACCTTCATTAGACTGAACAAACAAGTGCATGTGGACGCCCGGCCCACGTCCCCTCACAGTGAGCTTGATGGACATCCCGTTCTCAAACAATGGGGAGGGGGGGGGGTCATTCATTCGATCACTAATCTGTATCTCTAAAGATTAAAGTGTATTATGGTTGTCGTTCAGTACATCCCTGCAGGTGCTCGGATTTCAGAACATTTCAGAGGGAGTTTCTGATGTTGGATGACGTTGCAGCTCATTCCAAAAAACGTTCAGCGCAGTTACAGTCAAGGCTTCATTCAAGATTCAAGAAGATTCAAGAAAATTCAAGAAAATTTCATTATCAATAATATCACATGTGGTACATGAGATAAGAACGAAATTATGGGTCACGGACCCTGATTACCCTGTTATTTTAAAGTTATCATTTAAATGTTAATTTTAAAGAAGAAAATGAATTTATATATATATATTTTTTTAAATACAATAATACAGTATATACTATATATATATATATATATATATATATATATATATATACAGGCAATTAAAGTTCCTCCAGACCAAACTAATCAAACTATGTTTTTATGGAAGCAGTTTCGTTCTGGGAGAGCCCATTAGAGGCTTTCAGCAAACGATGCACCGTGCATTTAGACTGAATTCAAACCCCAGGAAACGAGAAGGGTGTTCGCATACATTTGGCTAAAGCACAGTCACAGTTTTGAGTGCGATTGGGTGGATTGAGATATAGTTTTGTTACACAGCAGTGGTTTAAGAACGTGCAGGTTCAACAGAACGGGTTAATGTGATCCAACTTTCTAGTTTTAGTCAAAACTCCATCTGCGCTATTTGTTTAGAATAAAATTATTCGAACATTTTTGAAGAAGTGCATTACAGAAATCAATCTTCAACGCTATAAAACCATGAACACGGTCCTAATTACTGATGATTGGTAACTTCAGTGGACTTAGGATTTGAACCCCCAACCTTCAGATTGATAACCCAACACCCTGACCACTGAGCTACCCCTCCCTGTTGTGTTGAAGAGAATAAGATTTAAGAACCACATGATATATAACTCATATCTTGCCAACTTGGAATCCACTCTTTAATCTTCTTCACGGTCATAAAAATCCGAATTTAGGCAACGCAGATTATTGTTCCTCCTCCGACTTTGAGTTTGGGTTCTCATTTGGTTCTCAACCCCCTGGAACAACCGGACCTTTGAAACTCGCGCAGCACGAATCCGAAGCAGCAGATGTAGTTTCATCTCAAACCAGCTGAACGCGGCATGAGAAAGCCTCCGAACCCCCTGCTTCCTTCTCCATCTGGCACCTCCACAAAGCTCGCGTGCCCCGAACATGCCGGGGCGGGTAGCGTGTAGTGCCGTGGAGCTCCAGGAGCCCGTGGTTGTTGCGTCTTTGCACAAGGTTTGGAGAAATAGAGGAAAACTACGGTGTGGATATTATATTAAGCTGCTTCAGTGTTATTTATACATCCATCCCTACATTATCCTCCACTGCGAGAACATTTTGTACACTGGAAAGATACACCCTGGGCGCCAATCTATCGCTGAGACAGTTAATACATTAATAAAATAGCTTTAGGTGGATATTTGTGCTATAAACAATCACATAGCTGGGCACGGTAGCTCAGTGGTCAGGGTGTTAGGCTTTCAATCTGAAGGTTGGGGGTTCAAATCCCAGCTCCACTGAAGTTACCAGTGTGGGTCCTTGAGCAAGACCCTTAACCCTCATTGCTCCAGGGACGTTGTGATGAACCCTGTGCTCAGCGTCTCCTAAATGACCAAATGTAATGTAAATGTAACTCAGGAGTGTAATTAGAGTCACAATCAAAAGGAAAGAGGATTTACGTTGGATGGATTGGTGGCACCAAACCTTAAATCAGCAGAACAAGCCCTGGACAACTGAAGACCTGGTCTGATGGTCCCAATCTAAAGTAAACTCCATGAAACTATGGATCCATCAGCCTGGAACCTGGACTTCGGCTCCTTAAGTGTTATTAAAATGTTGTTGCAATAGACTTCTGATCAAGGTCTTTTAACCCTTGGTGGTCCAGGGGTGATTTACTTGGTAGTCTCATGTACTCTGATTGTATTGGTTGATAGATTTTTAATTGGTTCCAATTATTTGCCCCTCCTACAACACTGCTGATCAACCGACCACAGTCTTCTGAGGAGGTGTGAAGGCCCTCGGAGCAGTGGGGTGGCTCACGGTCTACGTTAACATGGTTCTAAAGCGGACGGTTGTGGTTCCTGTGGGTCAGCTATGGGTTCTAAGCTCTTTTTTTGTAGGGCGGTCGGTCCCGTCAGAGTCTCGCTGACGGGCCTACGTTCGCTTCGTTTTTTTTACCTGGCAGGAATGCGGCGTGGATAATCAGAAGCGTTATTAAAAGTACATGGTGGCTCGCCCGCTGGTCCTGTTCCCCGCGCTGGTAATAACCCTCAGTATGCAAATGAACTCCCGCTAATCTATTAACGTCACTTCGATTTTATTTCAGCTCCCCAATTTGGCGGATCCTGACACGTCGCCTGCGAACACGCCTTCGTTTTGCCAGGAGAGAGTGGGCCAAGGGCGGAGGAGCCGGGCGCCATCTGTCTCGCCGCCGTAATGACTCGGTAATGAATCCGCCACCAGCGCGGGCTCCCTCAGGCCCCGGGTTCCACACGACAAAGAGAAAACAACTTTCTCTGCTTTATTCTTGCATGTCGCAATCCGTGTCGTTCACACCTTTTCTTTTGCAGAGGGGCGGGCCGGACCACTCCGAGTTAATTACCCCGGGAGTCTGGCTGAGTTTGATTTAGCCGACGTTCTCGTCGCTGACAGACGGCTTTGTGATTCCGGCATATGTTTTCCGGACCTGGGAATTCGTCCGCTCGTCCCGCCGGCGGAGTCAGGGACCCCATTAGCAAGGAAACAGCCTCACTAAACCCACGGAGATTTGTCCAATCCGTACAAATGACTCCTAATTCCCTTTGTGGGAGAACCTGCGCAGGAAAGTAACGGACTTGCCTTTAATTGAGGTGAAATTGAAATGCCAGATAATCTCATGAATATACATACGGCGCCTCGCCAACTCCCTTCTTTAATCCAGCTAACTTTAAGCACCCGCAGGATTTGTTAAGCCTCATCTCGTCACCATGGTTATTAATTTGCGCGACTTTTTGATGGTTGGAGGTTTATGGGCTACTTAAAATAAAGCCACCTGCGTCCAATGGACAGTATGTCCCAAAAATAAAGGATGGACGACAACCGGAGGGTACCAAGTTAATCAATAAAGAAAAGATCTTATTGAAGTTCTAAACAGTGTGTACAGTTAATACATCCATCCATCCATTATCTTACGCTTGATCCTCTACTAGGGTCGCAGGGGGTTCCCCATGCCCTTCCAGGGAGAGGCACTGGACAAGGTGCCAGTCTATCACTGGGACAGTCAATACATTAATAAAATTTTTACTTTTATTTTTGCTTTAGGTCGGCGTTTGTGTTATCATTATGTTCTTATTGTGTTAATTAGTGTGGATTGCCATTGGATGGATTGGTGGCACCAAACCTTAAATCAGCAGAACAAACCCTGGACAACTGAAGACCTGGTCTGATGGTCCCAATCTAAAGTAAACTCCATTAAACTATGGATCCATCAGCCTGGAACCTGGACGTTGGTTCCTTAAGCATTATTTAAACTCCAACATCTACATGAGGATTGATCCTGACCATGTTCAGACCTTTACAACCAGAGTGTAGCATCTTCTGATGCTTCCAGCAGGACAATATTCCACGTCAAAGATCTCAGATCATCTCAGATTAGTCTCTTTAACATGATGAGGTCATAGAACTCTAACGCTCTCCAGTCACCAGATCTTAGTAGATGTGGAGTACCAGGAGATGGTCATGATGGATGTGGAAGGTGTGATGCTGCCATGTCCGTATGGACCAGAGTGTCCCCGAGAAACCTGCCGTGAAGCATTAAAGACGTTCTGAGAGCAGACCGGGTCACGGATAACGTTCTAATAAAAATAATCTGATATCATGAGCCATGATGACGCCGAAAATGCAAAGGGTGATGTTTTTTGGAGCGGTTCCAGCATTATTGAATAAATAAATGAGTAATTTGAGGCTAAAAGGGTTGAGATATTGTTGAGTTGTGGTTTTACGGTGAGACTTGCTGACACATGCGGCCGCCTTTTGTTGGACTCACAAAAGCGTCGTGGACCGATAATGAAAAGTGTAAGAATGATAATGAGCGAGATTACACGATCAATTACTCTATTGTTCATCTGTATCAGCGGCACTAAGGTCATCTGGTCACATGATCCGCAGAGCGGAAAACAAAACCCGGGGTCTGACGTTCTTTTCTCTCACAGACTTTCATTAAGCTCTCGCGCGTTATCGCCGACGCGACGCTGTAAATTTCGCGCGGTCGAATCGATACGGACGTACAGCCTCGTACAAAAGTTTGTGCTTCTCGGCGGAAAGTTTTATTTATTCTCTGAGAGGAAACGGGGAGACAAACGGGTGATTAAACGAATGTTGGGAAAACAAGACTTTAACCAAGTTATTTACTTTATATACTGTATATATATATATATACAATTCCAGGACAGCGGCTTAGTGGTTGGCATGTTCTCCACACATTCCCAGTTCAAATCCCAATCTGGGTGGAGTTTGCATGTCCTCCCCGTGTCTGCATGGGTTTCCTCCGGGTTCTCCGGTTTCCTCCCACAGTCCAAAAACATGGATCAAGGTCAAATGAATTCTCCAAATTGCCCCATATAGAGTGTGTGTGTGTGAGTGAGTGTGTGTCCAGCAATAGATTTGGCATTAGATTGTCCTGGTTGTATCTGCCCAGCGCCCGAAACGTTCTCCCCTGGATGGACAGGGGGACACCCCCTAAACTGACCTACTTCGATTGAATGAATTATTTGGATATGTTTAAAAATATGTACCTTATAGGAACCTCACACCCCCCACCCCCCACTCATATTTTGGTCTTTATGCAAATTCTGGATTCCTCTATTTTGCACCGTAATTTGTCCTTGAGTTTGTGGAAAGACACGAGTACATTAATTAAATTTTAAAAATCCGACGTTAATTACTTTAACATCATGCATATTTTACATACATACCGAGTATAGAGGCTGCGTGTGCGTGTGTGTGTGTGTGTGTGTGTGTGTGTGTGTGTGTGTGTGTGGACTGGACCGTGGTGTGATTTATTTGTGGGTGGCATGAACCAGATGGTACCGGATACGAACCGAGGAGCAGAAACACATCAGCAGCTCAGCGCAGCGTGATCACGGTATATTTACTACAACACACGTAGAACCAGCGAAAGAACCCAAACACCACGTACACTCATTTATTAATCTAACCAAATATTAATTAAAAACATATTTCCCCGACGACACCGCCGCGTCCTTATGCGCCACCACCCTCAGCTTCACCCATCCTCTGCTCTGTCTACACATCCCATATTAATTTATTGAATTGATAACAAGTTCATCATTTCATTTACATTATACTTTGAATTATAGAGGGTTTTGTATTTAAATATTGGTATGTGGTTTAACGTTTTGGGCGCTGGGCAGATACACCCAGGACAGGGGGGGCAATCTATCAGTGGGCACACACTCACTCACACAGACACACTCTATATGGGGCAATTTGGAGAACTCCATGGACTTGATCCAATGTTTTTGGACTGTGGGAGGAAACCGGAGAACCCGGAGGAAACCCACGAGGACACGGGGAGAACATGAAAACTCCACCCGGATTGGGATTTGAACCGGGAATCCCCAGCGCTGAGAGGAGAACATGCCAATCACTAAGCCGCCATGCCCCTGACTGCATTATAATTGTCCAAATGGTTCTACAGCAATAACTCTCTCTTTCTCTCCTCCTCTTTACTCTGTGAGCATCACTTCACCTTAAAAAACTTCTGGTTTTTCCTTTTTGTTTCCACTTTTTGCCAAACGGACCGACCGAATTAAAACACATTCCACCCCCAAAAAACTTCTACCTCTTTCACCGGACCCTGCGGGCCCCTCGGGATCACACCCTTCCCTCTCCTGAACCTACCGAACCTTCCGTGTTTACTCCACCGGCCCCTTTCATTCTCCAAATCCCATCAAGATCCCCGGCATCATCAAAGAGCTCCGAGCGCATTAATACACACTTCCAAAAAGTTCAAAAGAACTGGAGTTTGTTAATGGGTCGAATTAACATAATCGAATCGGAGTGAGGGAATGTGTGTCAGTTTTCTGCCTGTAATAAGACAGTAGAATTTATTATCACGCCGCTTATTATTCAGACCCCCCCCCCCAAAAAAAAAAAAAAACACGGCCTGGAATTGTTTGTCAGAAACGAGAGGAGGATGAATTAATGCACCGAGGACTGAATACATCCTAATGACCTGACCTGGACCCACAGTGTGTGTGTGTGTGTGTGTGTGTGTGTGTGTGTTTAATTAGATATGGTCAATTATCAACCCCACCGTTGACCCAACGCAAGAAGAATGTCTTTAAGCCAACGGAGGTACAGAACGTGCTGGACGAAGACCCAATAAATGTCCTGCAATGTCCTTCATTAATTGCAGTTTTTACAGACGCTCCATTAGTCGTCTTTATATAAGTATAAAAGTAAACGTTCCCATATCCCATTTCTATTTCATTTCATTTAATTCCATACTTTTTTATATACGTTAATATTATTCTATATTCTTGTAAATATTGCCATTCGCACCATAGAGATACCTGCACCTGAGCTTTTCACTCACCAGCACACCTGTACTAGATAAAAAAATAAAAAAATAAAAAAATAAAAAGGGGGGGGGGGCAGGATCAGGTGATGATCAGCTTTAATAATTCTACTTCATAACGACTGACTTGTGTTGTTCTCATTTGTAAGTCGCTTTGGATAAAAGCATCTGCTAAATGACTGAATATGAATGTAGGTCATGTGACAATAGAAACACTTAAATCCTTGAATCCTTGTGTTTATAAAAAAAAATTAAAAATGAACAAAAAGCCAATAAAATGAAACGAAAAGTACTAAAAATACGCAACAAATAAAGTAAGATAAGAAGTTCTGATACATACGTCTGCAATTTATATTTATGGATATGGAGAAAACACACACACACACACACACACACTATAGGTGTAGGTGTATATAGGTGTAGCAGGTCCTTCAGGTGCATCACAGTTAGAAAATGTGGAGATGTCAGATTTTGGGAATGGGGATGCTCTTAGTTAAATCCCTGTTCATCCGGGTGTTATTTTATTTATTTTTTTTCTTCCAGTCTGTAGAGCTTTTGACTGCGAGTCCCAGCACATAAATACTTTATACGACCAAAACAACTCGGGTCCGAACGGGAGCGAGAGCGCTGCCTAATGTTTAATTAATCAGCGTCGACAAAGGAAAATCGTGAATCACAAAAGGAGGAGTGTGTTTTTTTTTTTTCCCTGCAGGAGAACGACGGCATGTCACCCCAGAGCTCGTTATCTCCCAAACGTCACTGTCAGAGCGCCAGAACGCCACAGACGAGTTCAATCGAGCACAGCACACTGCGAGAGGAAAAACTGTCTCTCTGGATCTGGATCTCTCTCGCTCGCTCTTTCTCTCTCTCACTTTCTCTCATATGATGGATTACAGTAACGGTGCAGGAGTAAACGGCGTGTCCAAACAGTGGGGGAAAGCGAACTCGCTCCTCGGCCCGCGGCCCCTCGCCGTGTCGATGATTGTAACGGGTGTCTGATGTTCTTCACTCATTAAATCATACAGCGCCGCATGCATTACAGTAATTACATTTGATGTATAGCGTACTGTGATGTGTTCTTGTTGCCTGATCACATGGTTCTATAACCCAACCATCCATTATCTCCCGCTTTATCCTCTATTAGGGTCGTGGGGGGGTTCACCATGCCCATCCAGGGAAGAACGTTTCGGGCGCTGGGCAGATAGACCCAGGACAGGGTGCCAATCTATCACTGGAAACACACTCACTCACACACACACACTCTATATGGGGCAATTTGGAGAACTCCATTGACCTTCATCCATGTTTTTGGACTGTGGGAGGAAACCGGACAACCCGGAGGAACCCATGCGGACACGGGGAGAACATGCAAACTCCACCCAGATGGGGATTCAAACCGGGAATCCCCAGCACTGAGAGGCGAACATGCTAAACCACCATAATATGAAAACATCGATCCATCCATTATCTCCCGCTTTATCCTATATTAGGGTCAGGGGGTAGGGTTTCCCATGCCCATTCAGGGGAAAACATTTCGGGCGCTGGGCAGATACACACAGGACAGGGGGGCAATCTATCGCTGGACACACACTCACACTATATGGGGCAATTTAGAGAATTTAATTGACTTGTTCTATGTTTTTGGACTGTGGGAGGAAACCGGAGAACCCGGAGGAGACCCAGGTGGACACGGGGAGGACATGGAAACTCCACCCAGATGGGGATTCGAACCTGGAACCCCTAATGCTGAGAGGAGAACATGCCAACCACTAAGCCACCGTGCCGCCCCTGATATGAAAACATTTCTACGTAATTATTCCAGCTCAATAAGGGTTCAGGGTTCTAATTTTCTATATTTTAATAATATTAATAATAAGAAGTCCTTCTTTTTTGGTTGGGTGGTTGTGCGGTATGCACCATCCTGAGCTACACGCTGCATTAATTCGTTAAGACAGTGATGAAGGTCTGAGATGCGCCCTCCCTTTGATGTCTTTGATGTCGGCCCCGAGACACAAAGAGGTCAGAAGCAAAGCTGGGAGACTCACTCACCCACTGCAGACATTTCGGGCACCGTGCCCTGGTACGGTCCCTCGATGAACTGTGGCGGATTGTCGTTGATGTCCTGGACTTTGATGATGAACTCGGACGGCGGTTCCAGCGGCTCGTCGGTGTCGCGGTTGATCACCTGCGCCGTCAGCGTGTACTCCGCTTTCTCCTCGCGGTCCAGCCTCTTCATGGCGTGGATGTCCCCCGTTTTGTCGTTGATGGCGAAGATGGTGCCTGCTCCCTCCCCGGCGAGAACGTAGCGGATGTTTTTACTACCCACGTCCAGATCCGTGTGCAGCTACAGAACAGAGAAACAAAGGGGTTTTACAACAGAGCAACGACAAAGTAAGGTGGAGGTTTCTCCACAGGTGTGGATCTGAAAGTGGCTCATCCAACACCATTTTAAAAAATCTCTGGTATTTATATATTAATTCATTAATTAGGGTCGGGGGGGGGGGGGTTCCTCATGCCCATTGAGGAGAGAACGTCTTGATGAACCCAGGACAGGGTGCCAATCTATCGTTGGAGACATGCACACACACGCTATATGGAGCAATTTGTAGATCAAGTGACCTTGATCATGTTTTTGGACTGTGGGAGGAAACCCCCCCCCCCCCCCCCCCCCCCCCCCCCCCCCCCCCCCCCCCCCCCCCCCCCCCCCCCCCCCCCCCCCCCCCCCCCCCCCCCCCCCCCCCCCCCCCCCCCCGGGGATCCCCAGCACTGAAAGGAGAACATGCCAACCACTGACCGGTTTATACTTTAATATAAATAAAGATGTATATAAAATACATAAGTTAGTTAAAGGTATCAGACAGAACCCGTCTCCGGTCCCCTGTGTTATCAGACTCAACAGTGCGCTCTCTGAACAAAGCCTCTTGTCCATCAGCGGGAGGCGCTCTCGTGGGGCGTGGAGTGGGCAGGCGTGGAACGCTTCCAAAATAAAACGAGTGTTTTATCATGACAGCTGAACAGTTCGATCAGCCAGACAAAAGAACCGAAGGCCAAACAAGGTGCCGGGCTTTCAGGCGGCGTTTAGATGTTGCGCCTCGGCCGTCCATCATCCGTCCTTTAATTCCAGACCGGCGCTGACGGTGCCGTCTCCCTCCTGCGTTTTTAACCTGTTAATGCTCTAAACCAGCGGCGGTGGGTCACGACGCCCACCGAACATCACAAACACACGAACGGCTTCCAGAGACGCTTCTCCGGGTCAGAGACGTGTGGACGGGTTCCACCAAAACGGAGCTGAAATGATGCTTCAACAGGAACCTTCATCTCTAATGGACATGGAGTCATTTAAAATAATAATAATAATAAAATAAAATCACATTCCCGTTCAGAAATAAGGTTCGGGTCTCATCATTCTGAGGAACCCGGTGATAGGGGACATGCCTCGTCTTCTTTCCTCGCTCTTTGCAATAACATGGAGACATCGCTCGTCTACAGACCAACGTGTTTAAAAGCTTTCTGAATTTGGGGTCTCCAACAAGAAGATCTGACAGGGACTCGTATTATTCTGATTGGGAGGGACGAAGACGGAGAAGATTAGGAGTTGATAGGAGGGACCAGAAGGTCCGATCTAGATGGTTTGGACATGTGGAGAGGAGACACGAGGTCCAGGATGACGGTTGGATGCTGAGGATGAAGCCACCTGGAATAAGGAGATGGTTTGGGGAGGTGCTGAACGAGGAGATGTGGGTTTTTGGTGTGATGGAGGAGAACACTCAGGATGGAGTGATATGGAAAAGAATGATACGCTGTGGCGCCCCCTGATGGAAACATCCAACAAACACAAGGAGAAAGAGAGGCAGTGTTTGCAGCTCTCAGTGGAAGGTCACTTACAGAAGCTTTAAATATTAAAGGATGCTTTCACAACTGCTCCAGCGTTCACTGACCGTACACACGGCAACAAGAACCGATTCATATACATGGACCACTCAGCCGAGGACACGCTCTGAGGTCCACCTCCTGTATCCCTCAAAAGCCCGTAAGGTTTTTCTTTTAAGAGTCGCATGACGCCGTCAGGACATTTTCCAAAGCCCTATGAATATTAATTAAAGCCGTCGCGACTCATTCAGATCAGAATCACTCCGGATTCGACTCCGTTAATCAGACGGGATTGACACTCGGATCGTCGACAGGTTTGCGTCTTCCAGCCGAGGTGAGACGAGATTAACGCCCTTTCAGGAACGAAAAGCAAAACTCCGGCGGCAATCAGCGCAACGTCTCCTGCTTTCCATCACGATCACGAGCCACGAAGAAACCTCGCAGCACCCGGGCTTTATTTACAATATATACCTTTAATACGGGCGTAGCATCTGAGGGGAACATGGTTGGGAGGGGCGTAGACACTCGATCTGAGGCGAGGCTGAAGGCTGGGGGGTGAAACGCGACCCGGCGCTGTTCTATTCTTAAAGACGTCCAAATTCGATTTTCTGGCCCAGAAAAAAATGCGCGTCCTGGTGGGACGGGCGAGCGCCGGGGGGACGCCGTAACGAGGCGAACGCGCACCCCCGCCGAAACGCAGACATCAGGCCTGGTTCTTTATGAAGGCGTTCCGGTGCCTATGCCGTCTCGGAGGTGCAGTTCCGAGACACTGACAAAGCATCTTCACTTAAATTGTCACACCTTGCACTTTCGTTCTCGTAATTGTAGCATCATTTCAGGTGAACGATCTGTCTCATTAACACGCCGACTTCCAGCTGCATCCCAACGCCCGATGAGAACCTTTAAACGAGCCCAAATTAATGACGCACTTGGCTTTCCTTCCCGCCTGCTTTTAACTCGTACCGCACCGTTCCCCTGCTCCGCCGGCCAAAATCGCTCGCGTCGTTCCTTTAATTCCCGAACGTTGTCATCGTTAAACGCGTTTAACACAATCAGAAAGGCAGCCGCGCCTCCCATCACGCCGGCGGTGATTAAAGCCGCGGATTGACGAAATAAAATCCCCTACACTTTTTTTACGTGGCTTTTCCGGCGCCTTATTAGCATCGATGGCGGCCTGGCAGGCCTGGCCCCTCGCCAGCCGCTCGCTGCGGAGAGATCTTTTAATCTCGGTGTACAAACATACGGCTTAAATCAACGCTCTCGAGGGCGAGGGGCTTCGCCGCTTCATCATTATCCGTCCACACTGCAGAAAACCTGCATGCTGATGCTTCTCAAGAAGCATTTTCATCTGGTTTAATATTTATGACACTCAAAAACTCAAATAAATAAAAGAATAAAACCCTATTTTGTTTTCCTTTAAGAGGATTCCATGCCAACAGGTATAGCATCAAGCGCACAAGTCATGTGACCTGCATCCCACCTCACCGATCTCATGATCAAAGGGTTCAATCAATTCCACAAACGCCAAGGTAATGTTATCTTAGTTAAGGTTAAGTTTATGATGTGCACACTATGAAAAAAAAACAAAAAAAACATTAATTAATTAGCCTTTTAATGAAGATCCATACATATTCATTAGGAAACAGATCAGGACCTTTGTATCTGTATACAGAATGAGATTGGACATGGTCCTGCTGAAATAATCATGGACTACCCAGGACAAGAATGTCTCCACATGGACTATCCAGGACAAGAGTGTCTCCAAAATGTACCTCTGTCTCCGTGTGCCATCTTCAGGTCATGCATAAGGCTCTGGACAAGATACCCAGGACAAGAATGTCTGCACATGGACTATCCAGGACAAGAGTTTCTCCAAAATGTAACTCTGTCTCCATGTGACATCTTCAGCGGCTCTGATGCTCACTCATACCATGACAGATGTTGGCTTTTGCCCCTTTTTTAGTTTAAAAACGGTCTGAAAAAAGGGTCTGAGTGACTATTTCAGGTCTAGTTTATACCAAAATTGTTGGATGGCGTGAGGTAAGAACCATGCAGGACATTTAAGGTCATTTATCTTACAATGCATTGGATGTAAGTCAGGCTGGAACAGAAACGAGCCTTCCCCAAACTGCTTTCCCAAAGTTGGAAGCATACAACTTCATTAACGCCGGTGAGAAGACCTAATTCTGCCTCCACACCAGGACCGGGTGGTTTAGCGAGCGTGTCGTAGTGCGTGGTGGTGCGAGTGCTGCGCTGAGTTTTATCATCCCTCCCGCCGCAACGGCAACGCTCTCCAGGAGATTTTACTGTCAGCTCAGGGGGAAATATGACAGCCACTGCCCGAGGAACGGCTTTACGGCGGCGCGAGGAGCAATCAGCCACCCTTAACGAGCGACTCTCCAGACTAACACACCGTGTTAAGCCTTACACGCCGAATTAACCATTTTGTCAGGGAACAGCGAGTGCTCGGGGTACCTGCTCAAGTAGCGCGTGGGGGGTAGGTCCTCATCAACGGGCGATACACTCTCATGACGTTCCTACACCTCCACCCGAGGCTCAATTAGTCTCGGATTAGGACCTCATCCATGTTTATATTGCAGATAGATTGCAGAACGTGTTTGTTTTTTTACTCCAGCGTCTGTGCTGTACGATTCCGCGTTCCGAGACCAAACTTTGGCAATTTTGGCCAAAAAGATAATTAGAACGACAAAGCTGGTTCAGGTGGAGAACCAACGGGGTTGTACTGGTTTAACTGGTAGAACATAATGTATCATGAATATAACTAGAACTTAGGACCTTCTTGTTCGTATAAGTTACATATTCCAGTTCCACTCATCACGCATTCAACTCTTTTTGCTTTTTTTTGGTATATAATAATAAGTTCTTTCATGTACAAACTGGTTTGTTGGTTAAACATAATAGACCTAGGGGTAGAACATCATGCTTGTACTGATAGAACACGAGTTAAGTATTAGGGCATCAGTTTCATTCGGCTAAAACACCATGTTCTTATAAATAAGAGATTTTTTTTATTGGTAGAACATCATGTTCTTATTGGTAAGTCACCGATTGGACCTCACGTTCTCATGGGTCATACATCATGTTCTCATGGATGGAGCTTTTTTCCTTATGGGCAGAACTTTCTTTCCCTGATGGTGCTGTGTGAGGTTGTTATGACTACAATGTTGGGATTTCATTGATATTGCATCATGTTCTAAGTGGCCTTGCAGTCCCGCTGATATCACATGTTATTGATGGACGTATGTTCAATTGGTATGCGTGCTACGTAGTGGCATCGCCGATGAAAGTTGTTCTTTCTGGATGAAGACCGTTTGTTTACTGGTAATGGGATGCATCAGAACTGGGACTCCATCAGTCTCATCAGTGGTGTATGTGGGAGGTTCCTTAAGGCTGGGATTATATTCACTGCCACGGAGATTAAAACGCAAACAAACACAGGATTTACTTCCCTTCATCTTCATAAATCTTCAGTGGGAAGCCATTTGATCAGCACACTTTGAAATTACGATATTTACCTCCAAATGTGCACTAATTACAGGATTCCAAACCCCCGTCACGGTTGGCTTTATATTAATCTGATTAAAATTTGTGGTTGATCCAGAGTCTGCGGACGCTTCACCACCTTTTTCACTATTGGACTCTTTTCCATGTGTTTTTTCAGAACCGAACTGTGAATTTACTCAACAAACACTAGTCAAGCTCTGCAGGATTAAATAATTAAAGGTGAAACCAGGGAGTTTCACTCAGATTGCATTTCCACATGATGTGAGAAGCAATATTAAAGCATCAGTGTGGAGGCAGCATGATACTGTCACCTAGTATTACTATTCAGTGTCACCAATGGGCCTACGAACAGATATGGGGAGAACATGCAAAATCCACACAGTACAGACCCAGACTGCTTGCCTGGGTGTCCAATCCAGAATACGGTCCAGTCTCCATCTGTGACTGGTTGTGGTAGATCAGTGGTTCGGGTGTTGGGCTATCAATTGGAAGGTTGGGGATTCAAATCCCAGGTCCACTAATGTTACCACTGTGGGTCTTTGAGCAAGACCCTCAATCCTAATTGCTCCAGGGTCCAATCCAAGCGCTTTGGATAAAAGCGTCTGCTAAAATACCAAATTTAAAGATGTAACTGTACTGTTGTAGCTGTTGGAGGTGGAACAAACCAAGTACTCATCCAGATTTAATGTTCTGGATCTTCTCTCATTGTTTTTTTTTTTTGGTAAAACAGGGCAACAAGCCAATCAGAGCTTTAGCTGAGATGTTTTTATCAACACTTGTCAACAAATGAACATGAAGAATTCAAAACCCAAAACTCAAACCCAATAAGAAGTTTACATGTGTTATATATATGGGTGTGTGTAGTAGCTCAGTGGTCAGGGCATTGGGTTGTCAATCAGAAGTTTGTGGGTTCAAATCCCACCTCTACTAAAGTTACCAATGTGGGTCCTTGAGCAAGACCCTTAACCTCACTGCTCCAGGGGGCGCTGTATCAACCCTGTGCTCTGACCCCAAACATCAAGTTTGGGATATTTGTAAGTCACGTTGGATAAAATTGTCTGCTAACTTATTCATTCATTCATTATCTTCTGCTTTATCCTCTATTAGGGTCGCGGGGGGTAACCCATTACCATCCAGGGGAGAACGTTTCGGGCGCTGGGCAGGTAAACCCAGGACAGGACGCCAATCCATCGCTGGGCACACACTCACTCACTGACACGCACGCATACACACTCTATAAAAATGTAATGTCGATATAAATGACCAAAGTATTAGGACACCTACACATTACACCTACAGGAGCTTTCATGACACCCCATTCTTAGTTGGTCTCCACTTTTCAGGAATAATAAAATCCTCTGAACACCTGAATTCAGTGAAGTGAAAAAAACAGGAGCATCTCAATACTTTAGTCCATACAGAGCATCACTGAGTCCTGATATAGGAATTAAAAATGCAGTGATGCTGGACCGGTCCACGGCCGCACCTGAACCCATCATTCATTCCATGTGAGGGTCTGCGAGTCTGTGTTTTCCTTCTGAGGGATGACACTGTATTTTTATCTGAAATGAGGCAGTAGATAATGGCAGGAATTGGTGGTAATCTTCTAAACATCACGCTGTGAATCCGCTGCGCTGTTACATCGGCTCTGCAATGTGTCTGTAATGACCACCTAAGAAAACAGGACATTGTGGAGAAGTGGATAACCACGGCGCACCACCAGCCCCGTGCTGTGTCACTTCATCTTTAAATCCAATATCCAGAGAACGTAGCCAGCGGCATCCGTCTCCACCTCCACGAAGAGGTTCACAGCTCCCTCTACACCCAACAGCGTCATCTTCAAACTGTTCATGCACTCATTAACTATACAAGGCAAACCTCAGCCTATCCCAGCACTCATCATAGGGTAGAAATATATTGCCAGTCCATCGTGGGAAAGAATCAAAAACACATTCACACTCAGGAGATATTCAGGGTCACCAATGTGCCTATAACATATGGGGAGAACATGCAAAACCCACACAGTACAAGTGTCCAATCCAGAACTTAGAGCACGATCCACTGCTTCCATCTGTGAATACTGTTCCTTTAAAAGAACATGTGATGCTGAAGCTGATAAATAAAACATCAGCATCATCGCTATTAATATTTTATTAATTTATTTTTCTTAATAAATCAGATAATAATAATCCATCCATTCATTATCGTCCACTTTATCCTCTATTAGGGTCGCGGGGGGGTTCCCCATGCCCATTCAGGGGAGAACGTCTCGGGAGCTGGGCAGATACACCCAGGACCGGGGGGCAATCTATCGCTTGGCACACACTCACACACACACTCTATATGGGGCAAATTGGAGAACTCAATTGACTTGATCCATGTTTTTGGACTGTGGGAGGAAACCAGAGAACCCGGAGGAAACCCACGCGGACACGGGGAGGACATGGAAACTCCACCCAGATGGGGATTCGATTCGGGAATCTCTAGTGCTGAGAGGAGAACGTGCCAAACCACTAAGCCACCGTGCCGCTGTTAATAATAATAATAATAATAATAATAATAATAATAATAATAATAATAATAATTTCCTCCTTTTAATAACAACATTTTCCTAATCCATCCTCAATCCCCGATGTTCTATAATGACACAATGGACAAAAGTACTGGGACAGACCTCTTATTCAGGTGTTTACATGCATACATTTGTACAAGTCTACAAACTTAAGGACCTATCCCTGCATTCTAAAGAACGGCATCCTACGTCTTTGGGATAACAATTTGGGGAAGGCCCTTCTCTCCCTCCAACTCCATCCGACTCTTTCAGAATGAACTGGAATGAGCCAGGTCGTCTCATCCATCATCGGTGCCTGACCTTCTAAACATAAAAGCCATGTGATCCAGTCCTGACGCTTTAATTCCTCGTTAATTCTGATCTCCTCCATCTGAACCCGCTGACCTGGAGATCCCAAAAGACGGAGACGAGTTTAGGCCCCTCTCCGTACCGCCGGCCCACCTGAGAGCACGGGAGTGATGTCCATCAGGACCAGATGGAAGCGGTAGCACGTCTAATTCCGTACAGGACTCGCTTATGATGGAGCGTTAGCTTCATCCAGATGGCACAGCTTGGCCTCCCGATTCATGCCTCTCACACCCCCCCCCCTCATTGAATATTGAAGGAGTGAATGAAGTGTGTCGCGTCGGAGGCTTCCTCTGCCGAAACACGCTGTGCTTTCACACGCGGCGCTGGCTGCCACTCTTAACTTCTGGAGTGTTGAAACTTACATGAGCTCGACGGTTCGGCCTCGGAGAACCCGCAACAAGCTTCCGACGGATACGGCGTGCTCCTGACCGGCGCCGGGACGCCGGCACTGTCCTGAGATCTGTTCCATTTAGAGTTTATGGTTGAACGTTGAGTAAACATTCAGGGGGCGGTCAAAGGATTGGGGGTTAAGGAACCAGCCATGTGACCTGAGGCCCTCGGTTTGATCTCCGGTCACGCCGAGTACTCTGGCTGAAGTGCCCTCGAGCAAGGCAACTAACCCCGATTGCTACCCGGTCGCCGTATATAGGGCTGCCCTCTACACTGGGTGCCTCGCATGATTGCAGGTTGCATGTTCTCCCCAACGTCCTTTTAAAATATGCTAGAAGGTGATGTGGTGTGTGGTGTTTATGGGACGTAACGCTTGCAGAGAATACCATTTTGTACCATTAAAATAATACACATTTAATTAAATGGGGATAGAATCTGGCCCTTCTGTCCTCCTGCCGTCCCTTGACACGACGGGTTCGAATGGACGCGGTAAACCAAAAGACTTATTAAAGGTTATATGGTTTGATTTCCGGTCACGCCAAGTACTCTAGCTGAAGTGCCCTTGAGCAAGGCACCTAACCCCAATTGCCGTATACAGGGCTGCCCACCGCACCGGGTAGCATATAGGTCATGACTTGCACGATTGCAGGTTGCATGTTCTCCCCAACGTTCTTTTAAAATATGCTAGAAGGTGAATTAGAAAGTGTTGGAGATGTGGATGTGAAGGTTCTTGTGTGGTGGCTCAGTGGGACGTGGACTCCCGAACAAGTCCTTAACCCTCGTTAATTTAGGAATGCTGGATGGAGGTGTTGTGAGGTCAGGATATTTGTGAGAATTGAAGGGATAAAATTTAAAGTACTTTATGTTCAAGAGGATGTTCGCGTTTGATAATGAGCAATAATTGGGGGCAATCTAGCTGGCTGCCACACAAGGCCTAGTTGTTTTAGAACCTAGAGACATCTGGCGTCTGGTGGATAAGGCTCAAGGGCACCAAGCTGTATCGAGCTCCCCCAGATAGGGGAAGGAACGGCACGTTCACCCCCCCAAAGAACTCCTTTGACAAGTTGTTTCAGAAAAAGCAGAACAAGAAATGGTTCCATCAATAAATAGAGTCCGCAACTGGACTTCGGGGCTCTGTCTTGGTGGGACCGGTGTGGTGCTGAGATCTGGGGCTTGTCCTGGACAAACACACTGCTTTGACTCGGTTTGTCATAAAACTGTCCTGTGCTTTTTGACGCCTTTAAAATTGGTTCATGGAGGAAATTTCCGATTTCCTAACAATTGGTAGCAGAGGATGGTTGAAGGTCGTTGACTGCAGTGCAGATAATCGGGTTGATTGCTTGATTCCAACGAATCTCACAGGCCGGCCAATAAGGTAAGAAGGACCCTAGCTCCTTTATTCAGCTGAAAAACAATATAATTAGCTGTGAGTGGTGAATAAGGACCAAGTTGGAATGTGAATTAAATTAATACAATTGGAATAGTTAACTGAATTTGAGTGTTTAGGTTTAAGTGTTGAAGTGTGTTGTGTTCTTCCAAGGCTTTGTGGTTTTATGTATGGATTATTATAATTGTGTTTTGAAAATTCGCTGAATCCTGGGTTTTGCATGAAAGGTCATGACCAAGGGATTGAGAAAATCCTGTAGTTGCGTTACTGAGGCGAACGGGTGGCTCCCTGTGTGTGTCCAGTCGCGGACTGACCCGTCTCGATAAATTGAGCTGCTCCCAGGGGTAAAGATGGATTAGAACCCCAAACCTGATGGGGCATTGGTTGAGTCTGAATTTCCATATGGTGATGACTTCTCCTCTGTATAATAAGCATCATGCTTCAGGTGCTCCTCTGTGATTACCCCTGACCTTTACACCTTTATGGTGTTGGGAATATTATTCCAAAATTATAGCCATTAATATTTGAAGCTGGCCTTTTGTTTGCTACGCATTCAGACGATAAACTCCGCACGATGCCACGGAGACCAACGAGAGCGGCCGGGGGTCGGAGCCGACGGTCAGCCATCATACAGGGTCCGACTCAAGAAGCCACGGGGCAAGGACATCCCAAACCCAAGACTCAAACCCTTGCATCTTAACCTTTCGGTTCCCTCTGTTCTACACATGACCTCATTAACATCTGGACACTTTAATTACACGAATCTCATTTAGTCTTTGATCTCCTGAGCAGCACCAGGCCTTCCCCAAATTGTTGCACGCAGACGAAAACATAAAAATCTCTGCCGGATTGGAAGCAACGAGGTCCACTTAAAGAGTGGACAGACGATGAGGCGACCAAAAGCTCAGGGGAGTGCCAGAGAAGGTGGCAGCATCCGCCACTAGAGGGCGCCGTGATTCATTTCGGTTGAGAAAAATGCAAATAAAAGGAATAAACATGGATTTTCTATCATTTAAGATGCGTGGATTACACATCAGACCACAAGTGTGAAACGTGACACACACACAACAAAGACAACGCACCGCGGGTTGCCAGATCCGCGCTTCCGTGACGTGACATGTTAAAACATGTAATTTCGCATTGTTGTGAAAATGTTCCTTCCGTCCACCGGAGCTTTGGGAGGGACAACCGACAGACACCATGAGGAACGGTGTGTAATTATTTCAGCTACACCAGAACGGCAGGCAGCGCGCATCTGCCTAAGACAGATAGAGAGCTCATTTGCATAGCTAATGACGGAGCCCAAAGCCGGGAGATACTGGAAAGTGAAAAACATCCCAAAAAAACCCAGGGACACCGACAGGCCATCTTTAAACCCCGCGGGCACCAACATGGGTGGGTGTGAGGGTGGGTAACGGGGGGGGGACGTGGGCGGTGATTTTTTGCTCAAAAATATCCCATCCATCGTTATCTTCCACTTTATCCTATATTAGGGTCGCGGGGGGGGGGGGTTCCACATGCCCATCCAAGGAAGAACGTTTCAGGCGCTGGGCAGATACACCCAGGACAGGGGGTAATCTATCACTGGACACACACACACACACACACACACACTCTATATGGGGCTATTTGGAGAATTCAATTGACTTGATCCATGTTTTTGGACTGTGGGAGGAAACCGGAGAACCCAGAGGAAACCCACGCGGGCACAGGGAGAACATGGAAACTCCACCCAGATGGGGATTCGAACGGGAAATCCCTAGCGCTGAGAGAAGAACATGCCAACCACTAAGCCAACGTGCCGCCCAGCTCAAAAATACATAAATACATTTTAAAAGATGCATTAATAAGATTTTGATTAATGTGATTTTATTTAACAGCATCATTCAAAATAATGATCTTAAAAATAACTTCTGATCCCCTCCACCCCATTAACCCCCCCCCCCCCCCAACCCTCACTCAAGGTCTAAAATGTATTAGTTCGTTAATGTAAAGTTTTGGGACTCCCTCACTCTGCACCATTTATTTGCCCAAACTCACAATAATGTTCTCAGATTGTAACGTCGCCATGGCAACACAACGGATAATAAGGCTTTTAATAAGCAGCTTTGCATGTTCTCCCCCTGTCTGTGAGGGTGACCTCTGGCCATTCTGGTTTTCGTTCACTGTCCAGAAACGAGGTGAATGAATCCTCCCTACCTGTCCAAACAGTTCATTAGCATTATCCTTATTATTATTATTAATTGGAGAAAGTGCAAGCACTTAATCTTTATTCCGGACCACGTCTCGTGTTATTTTAATGGTTCAGTAAACCGGTTCTCACGCAAGTCCCACCCTGTCTCACAGAGAAACAGTATGTTCTCCTCAAACAGATCTTTAGAAAGAAAACATGAGTGGAAAACTCATAACCTCATTAAAGGTGAAATGATCCGTTCTTGAGAAAGAGTTCAAAGAGAAGACGTTTGTTGATGGCGTGAGGGATTTACAAACTCAAACAGCGGACGTGAATTAGGACCGTCTGCGTTCTCACCCGGTCCAAAGTGAGGAAGGAGGCAGGAGACAACCAATAAATAATAATAAATAAATAAATCACTGTCTAATCACTAATCAATTCTGCTGAATGATCAAAAACCCACTGATCAGCTACCCGGTGACGGGATAGGCCAGAGACGTAGCTCCTCTACAGCTGTGTGGGCGGGCACTGAGCATGTGTAGGTCACCGTATGGAGCGGCGCTAACATCGTGGGATGTCCTGGTTATATGAGCAAAAGTATCGGGACACATGGTTTTATGTGAATTGTATTGTTTTACATGAATAAAACCGAGTAGCCCATCATCCATCACTATGAACAGTTTGGGGAAGGCCCGTGGCTGATTCAGATAGCACAGAGGTGTTTACACACACTCCAAAACCTCATAGAAAGACAACCGAAAAAAAAAAAAGTTGTTAGAGCTGCAAATGGGGAAACAACTTGTATAGAAATGCATGTTTATGGACACCATGTACAGTATATATATATATATATATATATATATGTGTGTGTGTGTGTGAGTGTATGTGTATATATATAGTATAGGTTTAAGACTCAGCATCATCTGAACGCCTCTTTCTGGATGGAGAAGTCTTATAATGAATCTGATCATTAAATATGAATTTTAGATATTTATATTATATATTTATATATAAATTACACTGAGGGTTTGTTCATCACTGCTGATGAAGGCAGCGTTGCAGAGGGCATAATCACCTACTTAGAAGCGTGGCGGGGCTCCCATACCCGCCGCCCCCCCCCACGTCCCCGGCTCAGCTGCACTCGTGCACAAAGCTCTCTAAAGTCTACAAGTTATCGGCGGTTTAGTGCGATGCACTGAGCACACAGGGCATTATCTCCGACCGCAGAGCGCGAAATTCCTGAGACCCAGAGCAGAGGAGTCCACACCGGAGGAGACGGACCCTGCTCTCTGCCTTAGAGGCACTGCGGAGGCATTTAGAGGAGAGTACCAACCCAAATCACTTATTCATCAGCAGCATGGCAACCGAGCCGGAGCCGAGAGCCCGGCTGAATGCAAAGCTTAATAACGCACCGCAGGAACCCCGTTACCCACCATGAATTCACCGCGGTGGCAAAAAGGACAGAGAAAAACAGCAACACACCTTTTAATTGGCTAAGCAGCAGAATAAGAGTGAATAAATGAACAGGAATCATAGTTTTACCTCGGCGATCACGACTGAAGAGCATGGATTCATTCTGAGAAAAATTATAGAGGAACGGATGGACTACAAAAAATAACCATAGAACTACAAACCCCATGATCAGTGGAGCTGATGCCTTCAAAAGAATATAATACTAATATAATAAAATAGGGGCAGCACGGTGGCTTAGTGGTTGGCATGTTCTCCTCTCAGCGCTAGGGATTTCCGTTTCGAATCCCCATCTGGGTGGAGTTTGCATGTCCTCCCCGTGTCCGCGTGGGTTTCCTTCCACAGTCCAAAAACATGAATCAAGGTCAATTGAATTCTCCAAATTGCTCTAATTGAGTGAGTGTGTGAGTGAGTGTGTGTTCAGTGATAGATTGGTGTCCTGTCCTGGGTGTATCTGCCCGGCGCCCGAAACGTTCTCCCCTGGATGGGCATGGGGAACCCTCCCTCCCCCCCCCCCCCCC
>JAFMOD010000359.1:356561-391678 GCA_019802435.1 Corydoras maculifer
AATAGGGAGCAGGAGATGGAGCAGAGACAGGGGCTGACACTTCACCCTCCCCGAACCCTTTTACTCGTTTGCGAGCGACGGAGGAATTTGCGCGAGGACCTTCACTCCGTCACTGTCACCGCCGGCGGGGAGGGGGGCTGGTTCCTCGGCGGTGTCCCAATTCTTTTCACGGTGGGGACCTCACTCACTGACATGTGGCCCCGTGTTGCGTTTATTTAACGACTTAAAGTCGGCAGCTACAACCAAATCCATCCTTAAAAAATGATATGTAAATTAAAAAAAATTATTATTATTAAAAAATTATAATTATTAAACACTTTATTATGATAATTTCATCCTTATATCATTATTTATTGGAATAAAATGCATTTTAAATGCTGACAATGAAATAATTAGACTATTTGATTAATTGTATTATTTCTTGGTCACTAAAAATTGTAACTTAACTTTAACGTTTAAATGAATAACTTTTTTAAATATACGTCGGGTAGACGGGCGGCACGGGGGCTTAGTGGTTAGTATGTTCTCCTCTTAGCACTGGGAGTTCCAGGTTCAAATCCCATCTGGGTAGAGTTTTCCTCCGGGTTCTCCGGTTTCATCCCACATTCCAAAAACATGCTCAAGGTCAATTGAATACTGCAAATTGCCTCATATAGAGTGTGTTTGTGCCCAGTGATAGATATTTCTGGTAGTCGGGTGGCACGACGGCTTAGTGGTTAGTATGTTCTCCTCTCAGCACTGGGCTGGAGTTTGCATGTTCTCCCCGTATTCCAAAAACAACGATCGAGGTAAGTTGATTGTCCCATATATAGTTTGCTTGATAGATTGGTGTCCTGTCCTGGGTGTATCTGTCCAGCGCCTAAGATGTTGTCCCCTGGATGGGCATGGGGAACCCCCCCCCCACCCCCCACCCCAACAACCCAAGTAGAGGATAAAGTGGAAGACAATAAATGGATGGATGATGGACGTCTTGTGAATAAGTGATTATTTTTTTGTCTCACTTCGAGTTCCCGTTTTTTTAAAAAAGCCAAATAAAAAAAACCCGCAGTCATTGGCTGTTTTGCCGCACACAGCTCTCACAGCAGTTCCCAGTTCGTAATGATGCAAATGATCAATATTCCCTTTATAGTCCCTGCCAAAAACAGACATGATGCTCGTCTGCGCTCATCAGACGGCGCACTGCGAAACGCAGACGCCGAACCCAACGCGTAACGAACCCCGCCGAACGTTCCGCCGCCACGCGGATAAATATATCTCCAGCTCCAGAGCTGCCAATTTGTGCCGCGCTCGCCCACGATTCAAAGCCGCGCTCCCATTTGCCCTGTTCTGCGCGTATCGGGGGGGAGGGCCGCGCGAGGTCACCGTTTGTTTTTAACGGCCCCTCGTTCTCGTCACGTCTGGACCTTAATGCCGGTTCATAAATTTCTTTAATCGTCCAAATGAAGATTAAAGGCGACGACGTGTCCCCTCTATAAATCTCCGCGGTCGCCCCCGTCTCCGAGCGAACGGCCCGCGGCTCGCACCTTTCAATTTGCAGAGAATGGAGGGAGGTGAAGTAAAGAGCCGGCGCTTTGCGAGGCAGCGTTACATCTATTCTACTTTGTTCCGGCCTTTTGGGAGTAAGTGGAGGGCTGCCGAGCGCTCGGCTATCCGTTTACACTTTCTTTTACAAGAGTGCTCCAGCCGTAATTGTGTTCTTCTTCCAGCGTCTGGCTCCCTCACAGAGAGCCGAGCATGATGAAGAAAAATGAAAGTGCGTTTGAGGGACTCGCCACGGGGAGAAAAAAAAAAAAAAAGTGCCGTCACATGACCTCTGCCTGCTTTCTCTCGGGGTGTAAGCACGCGTCGGGGTTACAGCGGGTCGGTGAGATTTAACGGGATCTGTTTTTCATTCATTCATTCATTATCTCCCGCTTATCCTCTGTTAGGGTCGCGGTGGGGTTCCCCATGCCCATCCAGGGGAGAACGTTTCGGGCGCTGGGCAGATAGACCCAGGACAGGGCGCCAATCCATCGCTGGACACACACTTACTCACACAGACACACTCTATAGGGGCAATTTTGAGAATTCAATTAACTTGATCCATGTTTTTGGACTGTGGGAGGAAACCGGAGAACCCGGAGGAAACCCACACAGACGGGGAGAACATGGAAACTCCACCCAGATGGGGATTCGAACCGGGAATCCCTAGCGCTGAGAGGCGAACGTGCTAAACCACTAAGCCACCGTGCCCTCATCCCATAACCATATGGGTTTATTAGATTTTTTTTGGTACTATAGACCGAACAGAAACAAATAAGTCAACGTCATTGTTATTTCCACCTTACAATAAAAAAAAATGGAGCAGAATTTGGCATGTTCTCCTTCCATGATATTACATGGGTTAATGTTAATGGGACATTAACATTAACATCTCTCGCTCTCTCTCTGTCTCTCTCTGTCTCTCTCTGTCTCTCTCTGTCTCTCTCTGTCTCTCTGTCTCTCTGTCTCTCGCTCTCTCTCTGTCTCTCTGTTAATTTTCAATTCAATTTAAAAGCTTTATTTGCATGACAAATATACATTTGTGTTGCACAAAGCTGGATTATAAAATAAAAAATAAAAATAAAAGATAAAAATATAAAAATAAAAATAAAACAATTACAGATTTACAAAATTACAAAGAATTTACATGATATACAAATACAGTGGCTATTGATGTGCATATATATAAATATTTGAATTAAATTAGAGGTGTGTGTGTGTGTGTTGGTTTGTGTGTTGGTCTCTCGCTCTCTCTGTCTCTCGCTCTCTCTGTCTCTCGCTCTCTCTGTCTCTGTCTCTCTCTCCGTCTCTCTCTCTCTCTCTGTCTCTGTCTCTCTCTGTCTCTCTCTCCGTCTCTCGCTCTCTCTGTCTCTCGCTCTCTCTCGCTCTCCGTCTCTCGCTCTGTGTCTCCGCCTCCTTCATGTAAAGGATGTAAATATTCTGATTGAATCCAGCTGTGCGGCTCGTCTCCGGTGGCGACGCGGTGCCGTGAAGCTCCGTACGATCCGAATGCAGAGGAGGACTATAGTAAATGTATATGAGCGTAAACTCGTCGTCGTGTGGTAATAAATCGCGGGCCGTCTCTCATTCACGGGAGCGTTACACACATTTCCTTTTTCATTATTCATACCAGTCCCTCTAATGGCTGCCGCAGATCAAGCGCAGAGGGCCGGCCGCCATGCAGAACCGCCGCCGCCGAGGAATTATGAGCTCTGTCACCGATAGCTAATTAATAAGAGCTTTTGTTTCCGTTGCATTTCTGTAGTTTTCTTATATTTAGATTTATAAAAACAAGCCACACATTTCGGTTCCATCTGTTCTCTTTTAAAACATCATCCCGCTCTGACGCTGGACGTTCACAACACGACGCAGGATTACTGATGACTCGGCGTTACAATAAACAAAATTCAGCACCTGCCGCCGTGGGAACGGTGATGAACAACCTCCGCGATGCGGGAAGGAAATAAAACAATACCGGACTAATTAATCCCACAGACACGTTATTACAGGCAAGCTTTGCATCAGGTTCCGCTTCACGGCTTCGCGGAACGTTCTTATAACGTTTGCGGAACATCCGCCCGGCGTCGAGCATGGATGGAGATCCATCTACATGCCCACCTACCCACCCACCCGTCGTCTGAGCTACCGATCCATCTCATCCATCCTTTGGACTTCATTCGTTTCATTTACGACATACTTTTCCTTTGGTGCTGGTGGGGCCTATCCCAGCACGCGTAGGTTAAAAGGTTAGGGAATGGCCATGGGCGACACAGGACGGACAAACGGCCAGATACAAAGTCAGACCCTGAAAACTTCAGACATCGATAATGAAGATAAATTCCATCCATCCATCATCTTACGCTTTATCCTTCATTTGGGTCGTGGGGGGGGGGGTTCCCCATGCCCATCCAGGGGAGAACGTCTCGGGCGCTGGGCAGATACACCCAGGACAGGACACTCACACTCACTTTATAATGGGGCAATTTGGAGAATACAATTGCCCTTGATCCATGTTTTTTGGACTATGGGAGGAAACCGACACGGACACGGGAAGGACATGGAAACTCCACCCAGATGGGGACTCGAACCGGGAATCCCTAGCGCTGAGAGGAGAACATGCTAAACCACTAAGCCACCGTGCCCTCATCCCATAACCATATGGGTTTATTAGATTTTTTTTGGTACTATAGACCGAACAGAAACAAATAAGTCAACGTCTTTGTTATTTCCACCTTACAATAAAAAAAAATGGAGCAGAATTTGGCATGTTCTCCTTCCATGATATTACATGGGTTAATGTTAATGGGACCCTAGACTGAGACTCACTAACTCATCATTCATCAGTTTGGGGAAGGTCCGGTGTGGTTCGACCCCCCCTTCCCCATCCCACCGACTCTGCCTGTGGGATTAATTACAAGGCGAGGAGATAAATGTTCCTGCTCTCGCACCGGAATGCCGATGGGACGCGTGCGCGCTGATGTTTGGACAGCATTAGCCTTAAGATGGAGTCCATCCGCACCGCTCCATTAGGCCTCCCCAGATAACGCCGCGCCTCCGCGCCCTGTTTACTTAACATGCACGATCCGGCCTCCTCCATTTGCGCTAATCAGCTGATAAGACGAAAGCCCTCTCCCAAATCCCCCAAGGCTGGAAGTCGACCTCCTAATGGTCATTAGTAGTAATTACGCTCCCTAACCGCCAACATCCCAACCAGTTGTCCTCTTTAATAAGGAGTGGGGTTTTTTCCCGCCACCGCGCTCACTCGGCGGGCTGCAACCTCCGTCCCTGTCTCCGTCCCCGTCTCCGTCCTAACTCCTTAAAGCATTAAAAAGTCCAAAAAAATTAATGATCTAACCTCGAATGTGATAAAGTAATCTACAACGACCACCTACTGGTCATTAGTAGTAATTACGCTCCCTAACCGCCAACATCCCAACCAGTTGGCCTCTTTAATTAGGAGTGGGGTTTTTTCCGGCCACCGCGCTCTCTCGGGGGACGCGAGCTCCGTCCCCGTCTCCGTCCCCGTCCCCGTCCCAACTCCTTAAAGCATTAAAAAGTCCAAAAAAATAAATGCTCTAACTTCGCATGTGATAAAGTAATCTACAACGACACGCCGCAGAGCCGCGCTGTGGATATTCAGGCCACCGTGGGATCCGGAATGCAATTTGCGCTCGCACGTGTGTGTGTGTGTGTGTGTGTGTGTGCCTCATTTAAGTCCTGTCTGGATTTAAAAGGGAACAAAAGTACCTGCTCTGCAGGGACAATGCTGTATGATTTAGTGGTCACATGACAAAACGCTCAGTATGAGCCTGAAATTCAGCTGATGCAGGCGTTCACGGCCGAGCGCTGATGAAAGTATATGCAAAGTAAGTCGTTCTCGCTCGCCCGCTCACTCCCCGGCTCTCTCTTTCTCTCGCCCGGTCTGTTTCAGCCAAATGTTGTGCAAATTTCACTCCCATTTCTTTGAAAGCCCAAAGATGAAGGCGATGAATAAAACGGCCGCGTTTCCATAAATCACAGATCTGCCGGAATTCCGACGCGGAGACGGATCCAGAAGCACGCGCCGCCAGCGCGGTCGCGCCGGATCAGCAACGGGACGGGTGTTCCTCGACGAAGCAAAGTATGCGGACCCCTGATCACCTCACCTTCACTGGTCTGCTGGGAAAGAAAAAAATCAACACTGTCTTTACAAAAGCCCAGCTCCAAGATGCAATCGGCATCCCAATTCACTCCAAATCGGGTTGGTTAGGTCAGAACTTCCTTAACTTCCAGCAAATTCCTCAGAAGAAAGAAACTCGGGAAAGTTGGAACCATCTAATTCCTCATGACCTCATTCCCTTTCCCTTATTAACATGGCTGTCATGTTAACAACATTCTTAGTGTTTACACCTCAGTGAAGACCTGCTGGATGAAGATCTGGGACTGTGGAGGTCAGAGAAGCAAGGAGAACACACCACCATGTTCCTGGAACCAACCTGACCCAAAATGACCCTTGTGGTCCTTCTAAAAGTATCCTTCTACCTTCTACCGAGGGTCAGCCACCGTGTTTATGAGCTCCCTCCTGTCTGAAGGTCCACGCCCAAAGATCAGAGTACCCAGAATGCACGAGGAAAACATACCCAACACCATTTCTGCACCTCCACCTGAAATGATGCCTGAGCCTCCCATCAGCATAAACATCTGGATTCATCTACATTCTTCATAGCTCACGATGTTTTATGTTAATACAGCCATGGCTCCTCCAATGGGTGTGCGATGTCACAACATAACGTCTAATCTAAACTACGTCATTGTGTTGGATTTGGCTGCAAAGTCGTCCGCTCCTCAGGATGAACCATGACCTCGGACCATAATGGCCCTCAATGAGTGAGCTGGCAGTGGATGGGATGAACTAGAACAGCGATTATGAGCCAGGTCTTCTCACATAGAGCATCTTCTAGAGGGTGTGGTAGCTCAGTGGTTAGGTCGTGGGGTTATCAATCTGAAGGTTGTGGGTTCAAATCCCAGGTCCACTGAAGTTACCAGTGTGGGTCCTTGAGCGAGACCCTTAACCCTCGTTGCTCCAGGGATGTTGTGATGAACCCTGTGCTCATCTTGTAAGTCGCTTTGGATAAAAGTGTCCAATAAATGACCAAACGTAATGCAAATGCATAGAAAGCCTTCCAAGAGTTAGATCTGTAAGCTCTGCGACGGAGCGACCTGTTTAATTTGGGACGTCATGTCCTCGTCCCAAAACCTGTGTCTAATTTAATATCATTTAATGAAGCTCTTTTACGGGCGGCCCCGGACTTCTGACCCGCACTGTAAATACAGGACTGCTGGGGTAGCTGCGTCTCCCCGTGATGCTCTTTACGGTCGTAAAGAGAGTGTAACCAGCAGGACGAGGCCGCGGCGTCCGATTTGTCCCTGATAAGGTTCCTCCGTCCGTCCTCGCGTCTCTTTATCGATACGCCGTCCCTCCGAGTGAGTAAACACTTCTGTGTTCTTTATTTCCCCATTAGCTTTCAATTTCAGAGCCAATTCCAATGTTTTATTAAATCAGCTCTATGGAAAACACAGCCGGGCCTGACTCCCTCACTCCCTCTCGCTCGCTCACCCACTCTTCTATCAGATCAAGCGTCTCTAACCCGGGTCCCTGGGGGCCTCCCTGCAGCGAGCGATCCTTATCGACGAGTGTAAAACCAGTAGAGCAGGGACGCAGGGACCCGATAACATATGCACCGGCGTCTCCGGCATCTGCAGCCTCATCGGCGCTTCAATCCCGTCCACCTCGGGCTTAATCCCCCACCGCTGCCGCTCTGAGGCCTGGAGGACGTCCCGCCGCAGGACGAGCAGGCCTCAAACAGGAAGAAGAACATACTAAATAATTCACTCTACACACGCTCCGGAAGCGAAACCACGGACTGGAGTCGCTGCGGCGTGGAGGGGAGCCGAGACTCCTACCAAGGACAGTCCTAATCCACCAGTTAACCTGGATTAGTTAATCCTGGATCATCAAAGCCTGAACATTCACCGTGTCGAAAACCAGAGACGGGATAGGATTAACCCAAGAGTTAGTTTCACACCAGGTTCATTTTCGAGATCCGGGTTCAAATCCCAATCTTGGCAGATTTGTATGTTCTCCCTGCGACTCGGTGGGTTTCCTCCAGCAGTCCAAAGACATGGGTTTGAGGTCAATTGAATGCTCTAAATTGCCCCATAGAGAGCGTATGTGTCTGTGTGAGTGTGTGTGCTCCCCTTGATAGCTTGGCACAGCGAAACGTTCTCCACTGGATGGGCATGGAGAACCCTCCCCACCCCCCCCCACGGATTCAGCACAACATGATGAATCAGGTGCAGACCCCAGAGTGCGGACCACTATTTAAAAAATAAAACAAATCGAACCCATGACAGGTGACTTAGTGGTTTAGCATGTTCTCCTCTCAGCGCTGGGGATTCCCGGTTCGAATCCCAATCTGGGTGGAGTTTCCATGTTCTCCCCGTGTCCGCGTGGGTTTCCTCCGGGTTCTCCGGTTTCCTCCCACAGTCCAAAAACAGGGATCAACTCAATTGAGTTCTCCAAATTGCCCCATATAGAGTGTGTCTGTGTGAGTGAGTGTGTGTCCAGTGATAGATTGCCCCCCTGTCCTGGGTGTATCTGCCCAGCGCCCGAAACGTTCTCCCCTGGATGGGCATGGGGAACCCCCCCCCCCCCCGACCCTAATAGAGAATAAAGTGGAAGATGATGGATGAATGAACCCATGACATCATCAACTAAATCGTCCAATGTCCCGGCATCGATGCCACGGCAACCAATCAGACCGTACCACCAACGTCCTACTACCTCTACACTGTAGACTATATTCATATGAACCCCAATACTCGCAAAACCACTTTAATTCCAATATTATGTTCAATTAATATATTGTTTTAATTAATTTTATTGAAATTAATACTTTTTGTTACATTCCACATTAAAGATATATTCAATAAATGCAAGAGGCACACAGTTTGTCTCTCTCTCTCTCTCTCTCTCTCTCTTATACACACACACACACACACACACACACACACACACACACACACACATATAGATGGTGGCGTAGCTGAGGGAAACATTTTAGTGGCTCAGTGCTAATAGCTTCATTGCCATGGCTGCCATATTAGCAGACAGCAGTGTCTGAACAACCCGAAACTAATAAAGAGGCAGTGTGTGCGGCACTGCAGTAATTACCCCGTCTGGGATATCAGTGTGGTATTTATGAATACACCACACATTAACTTGGCCGCCGCGTGATTAGAATTCGCGCCACGTGCGCACACACGGCGTGTCCCACTCGGGCTGATAATCAAACCTGACATTAGCATTTTATTCCCATCTTTAGCTAAAGGGGCGAGAATCGAGGGAAAGGGCCGTGACATTGATAATCATGACGCCTCCTGGTGCGGCGGCGAGAACATCAGGACCAGGAACCAGGAGAAATACGGGGCGGTGAGGACGCATCAATCCGACGCTGCGATCGGCGGGGCGGAGCCTCTCACGAAATCTGACAGGAGTGTTCGGAAAGGGGGTGGCTTAGTGGTTGGCATGTTCTCCTCTCAGCGCTGGGGATCCAGGATCAAACCCTAATCTGGGTGGTTTAAATGTTCTCCACATGTTCGCATTGGTTTCCGCCAATAGTCCAAAAACATGGTTTTAAGGTCAATTGAATGCTCTAATTTGCCCCATATAGAGTGTATGAGAGTGATAGATTGGCGTCCTGTCCTGGGTGTTTCTACCCACCGCCCCAAACTTTCTCCCCTGGATCATCATGGGGAACCCCTTCATGACCTCATTCCGTTTCCCTTACTAACATGGCCGAGGAGACGGCTTTTCTTCTCTTCCCAGTCTCTGTTCAGAGCGAGTACACGCCGCCGAGAGCCCATCAGCAAAACAATAACACCGGCCATCGATTTCCCCCCTGATCGATTTTAATGATGTCATTTCCAGCTTTATTGTACCTGGGAATTCCCAATGAGGTCATACGGCGGTGACATGATCACATTACCCAATACATCCATCCATTCCTTTATTATCTTCCTCTTAATCCTCTGCTAGGGTCGCGGTAGAAGGGGGAGGGGGGTTCCCCATGCCCATCCAGGGGAGAACGTTTCGGGCGCTGGGCAGATACACCCAGGACAGGGCGCCAATCCATCACTGAACACACACTCACTCACACACACACACTCTATATGGGGCAATTTGGGGAATTCAGTTGACTTGTTCCATGTTTTTGGACTGTGGGTGGAAACCGGAGAACCCGTAGGAAACCCATGTGGACACGGGGAGAACATGCAAACTCCACCCAGATTGGGATTCAAATTGGGAATCCATAGTGATGAGAGGAGAACATGTTAAACGCCGCCCATTACCGAATACAGTCCCATTTAATACGACTTTTTAGAAATTCCGTCGGTTGAATCGGATATCAGAATATTTTATTCATCGGGGGAATTTTTTTTTTTACAGATGCTCCATTAGACGTGTTTATATACACATTATTATTTTTTTTTTTTGTATTAATGACGTCTTTACAGAAGACGCCAGTTTCTTATAGTTTTTGATTGGAAGCATCAGGAGCAGGTAGACGAACACCCCGGGTAAAGTTCAACGGTAAGTAAACTACTCTTCCACGACGGCCTCGACATCCCCCCCCCCCCCCCCCCGTGGACGTCAACGCCACGCGGTGACCCTCGCCGCAACGCCTGCACATTAACAATCAACACCGTGTCGGGTGCCAACTTCAGCGCCGTGCCAACTTCAGCAAGGCGTTCATTTATTTATTTCCCTCGACTTTTCTATGTTTCTCATCATCACACTGTATTTATAAAGACCCTGATACTCAAGCTGCCACGGAGCCGAGAGACGAATAAATAAAAAAATAAAAAATAAAAATGCTTGCCGTCATTCGGAAGGCAACCTGCAGAAGATCCAAATTTATTAAGATTTTAAGCCGCAATGATAAAAACGATTAACCCATTTTTATTAAATGCAAGTTCAACACTGACATAAACCACAGCGCCACCTGTGTTCTCCACGGTGGACCCCAGCGCAACACATCAACATGGCACCACCACAGCAGGGTCACCGCAGGGTTGACAATTATGCACCTCCCAAATTACGCCTGCTCTGGGCGACGGCGTCCCATCAGGGGCAGAAAGTTCGTATTGAAGTCCTCCACCCATCCTGACCTCCCCACACCTGACCCTCCCCCTCAACACCATCCTCAGGAGACAATCCTAGAGCAGTGGCGCCGTCATGCTGTGTTCAACGCCAACATCTAATTTGCGCCAATTTTCCCCAAGACCCCCGAGAGACGACCGAACACCTATCATTTATAAAATAAAACATTTTCTTTAGGACAGAGGGAAGATCCAGATTCATCAACGCCACCAGACACCAGACATCAACGCCATTCCGTTCCGTCACCGTAAACTCTAACATGGTGCGATAAACTGAATTATCTGCACATCTGCTTCTCTGAGATCTTTATCCCATCAGTCAGACGTCGGCGCCGCGAGACGGACAGCTGGTGTTGACAAACCTGAGACTGTTAGCTGTCTTTGTTTCACGTTGGCACCACCCAAGCTGGCGAGGCGGCGTTACGACCGTTCCTTAAAATGAGCGTAATCATCACGTCAGAGCGCCGCGACCGAACGACCACCTGATGGACAGGTGCACCTTCACACAACGCGGCCTTCCCCATTTTATCATGTTCAATGCGGATCACGTTGGCATTATTTAGTGTCTCTGGATTCTGTCTTATAATGGACGGGATAGGCTGCAGCACTTTAACACCCCCAGGAAAATAATAGTGTCAATTGACTAAAATTATAAAGGAATGGATGGGTTCTCTATATTAATACTGTAATGACCGCATTACTTTACCGACCGCATGGCAGGAACCTATCTAAGAACACTCCTGACCTCCAGATCATATCAGGTTTGTTGTATGATATTTTTAAGGTGTTTATTGTGACATGATGGACACCATGTTGCTGTTTCCAGATCATGTGACCCTCTAAAGGTTGAAGATTCTCGAGGTTTTAAACAGCGCCGAATAAGAAAATCAGACTGAAGTCTGGCTGTCCGAACCACTTGTGTCCGGGTGTCTGCGCCCGTGGGTCTGTGCCCGGGTGTCTGTGCCCATGTGTCTGTGCCTGGTTGTCTGCGCCCGTGGGTCTGCGCCCGTGTTGTGGATTTAAACCTCATAAAATGAATTGCAGACGGTCCAGAACTTTCCTCCAGCTGATCCCAACCTCGTCCGGCCTTTATGAACAGAAAGAACTCTGCTATACGACGAGGATGTTGAACTTTCGTGCACAGAGCAGTGCCCCCTGGGTAATGTAGTCTTACACAATGCTTTTCACACTCTGCTCTTCTTCTTTTTTTTTTTTTTGTGTCGCTGCCCACGCAGGAGCAGGTGTCAAATCCCAACTTCTAAAAGAACATCGTAATCCTCCATCCAGTCCGTTATCTCTTACACACATACGCAGAACAGTGTGTGTGTGTGTGTGTGTGAGAGAGAGACAGGAGCGACCTGCGTGTTTGGGCCTGATACCCATTAAGGATTCATGATTCATCTGGATCTTATATTATAACGTTCTGAATTTTTCATGCCGCAGCTTCAACGGCAGAAGAAGAGAAAAAAAATTATAAATCAGAGATGTGAAATTGAAATGAAACACCGTCTGTAAAACCCGCCGGAAGACGAGACGTCGGGGGGGCGGGGTCTGACGGTATGACGGGTCCATCATACCCACCCCCCCCCCCGCCTCACAATGCACCACTACTACCATCCTCATCTCCACCGCTACCACCATCATGAACATCATGTCCATCACCATCATCACCACCACTACCACCATCATCTTTACCATCATCATCATCACCACTACCACCATTGTCTCCATCACCACTACACATCACCATCATCTGCATCACAGAAAAAAGAACCCTGAAGGGTTCTACCCACCCTGGAGGATCTACACAGCTCTCGTTGTCTGCAGAGATCTCACAAAATTATCACAGACGATTCTCACTCTGGTCACCATCTCCTAGAACTGCTTCCATCAGGTAAACGTTACAGAGCAATAAAAACAAAAACAACCACTACCATCACCATCATCTTCATCACTACCACCATTATCTTCACCATCATTATGATCACCACTAACATCATTGTCTCCACCACGACTACCATCACCACTATCATCTGCACAACTACCATAATCATCTCCACCACCATCCCCATCGTCAGCTTTGAAACTTTACGTCCGTCCTTCCCGACTCAGACTTCTCCTGAAACAGGTGGATTGAAGGCCTGCTGCTGGCGTTCACAGATTCACGGCTCGTTTGTTGACGTGGGGGGGGGGGTGTCTGACGGTGTGACGGGTCAGTATGCATTGCGGAATCTCCTGATTTAAAACGCGAGATCACTGGATCGACTGCAAAGATAATCACCATCGAACCCAGACTCACCAGGGAGCATGCAGGAAAGCATCTGCAGAGGGTCATGGTGTGTGTGTGTGTGTGGGGGGGGGGGGGTTCCTCCTGGTCCTCACTGGATCATTAAACAGAAATAATTTCCGGGTGATAAAGGTCAGTGGCAGTGTGGCAGCGTCTCCGGCCGACGGCTCGCCCATCGATTGGCTCTGGGGAGGTTTATTCCTGCGCTGAAATGCATGACCAGCAATAACGGCCGGCGTGCTGGAAATTATTAATCGCTTCTAAATGAATTAAAAAAAAGGATAAACATTCCATCTGCAGCCAAAGTCCACACCGTGACCCTCAGCGGGACGATGAGTTGAGATCGATCGGTTAAACCGTCCCCTGCACTGATGTAACCACCTGAACAGACATGCAGGTTTGCTGAACCACAGAGAGAGAGCACAGAAGGAGAACATGCCAACTTAACGTTAAGATCCAGTAATTCGGAACAGAACATTCAGAGGGTCATGTTAATGCAACGACTTGATGTCCGTCTACGTTTAGATGCAGTTATGACAGCTGAACGTCTAACCTACATAAGCACAACAACCACCATCATCACCACACTCACCATCAACATCTTCACAACAACCACCATCATGAGCATCATGTCCATCATCACCAACCAATGCTACCAACATCACCATCACCATCATCTCCACCACTACCATCATGAGCATTATGTCCATCATCATCACCAACCACCACTACTACCACAATCATCTTAACCACTACCATCACCACCTTCACGCTCACCATCATCAGCACCACTACCACCATCTTCACCATCACCCTTACTATCATCATCACCATCATCATCATCTCCACCACTACCACAATCATGAGCATCATGTCCATTACCATCATATCACCAATTATCACCATCATCACCACCATCACCATCCCCATCATCATCACTACCTTCATCACACTCTGACTGTCAGAAGCAGCTTTGAAACTTTCCGTCCGTCCTTCCCACCTCAGACTTCTCCTGAAACAGGTGGATTGAAGGCCTGCTGCTGGCGTTCCCGGATTCACGTCTCGTTTGTTGACGTTCCGGAGCTGAGGCGTCAGCATGAGCTGCATCTGTTGTTCTTAAACATCCAGAAAGGCGTCTGAGCTCTCATCACGGCCTCCTCCTGCCCACGGTCGCTCGCAGCTACTCCCAGCATCCAAACACGCCTCCAGCTGCACAATGACAACGGCCATGTTTAATGAGATTACCCCGCGCTTCAGGTTTGGATACGCCGAGCACGTCTGCCTGCACCGTGCCCCCGCTGCAGAACGCCGCCCGGCCCGCCGCACCCATCCTCTGCCCACAACGACTTTAGAGGAGGGTAATTAGGCTGCTTAAATAATTCTAATCAAGTACTTAAATAATCAGCGTCGAGCTCCCGCAAATCTCATCTGACCTGAAGACGTTCCGCATTTACAGGAGTGGCCCACAGAGGGCGACGTTTATAATCTCTGTTATTGTTGAATTCACAATGTAGGGCTGATTGGATAACATGGCACAGATGGAGGTGTAGACCAGATAAGGACCTGTCTATGTAGAGTTTGCATGTTCTCCCCATGTTTACGAGGTTTCTGCCTCTGATCCTCATCATGTAAACATCGCAAAGCAAGAAACACACGATAAAAAAAAACAAAAAAAAACGTAATTACATGATAATATCATTGACGGAGAAAAATATTTGATAGCCTTAATATTATGGTAACCTTTTTATTCATTAAAGAGGAAACAGAAGCTTTATGTGGAGACTAATAAACCAGCAGAAAGGAAAATCAGTACGCGCTGTAATTAAATTCGAGATTAACAGAACATGGGAGAGGAGCAGTAGTGTCTCTCGCCCTCTCTCTCTCTCTCATTATGAATAAAGGTTAACAGCATTAATGCGAGAGCTTGTGATTCTAAACAGTCACCATTCTGGAGAAACTGACTGTGTATCGATCGCCTGAACAAGTTGTTCGCCGCAGTCTTAGGACTGTTGCTGAAACAGTTCCTGGGCTTTCTCTGCAAGTTCCTCAAGCCAGCATTGGAACTATGATTATTAGTTCCTGCACATAAAAAGAGGGTACGGTTCCTTAAAAGACATTCCAGACTCCATCCATCCATCCATCCATCCATTCATTGGCTTCAGCTTTATCCTATATTAGGGTCGCAGGTGGGGGGTTCCCCATGCCCATCCAGGGGAGAATGTTTCGGGCGCTGGACAGGGCGCCAATCTATCACTGGGCACACACTCACTCACACTAACATACATACTCTATAGGGGCAATTTGGAGAGCTCAATTGACTTGATCCATGTTTTTAGACTGTGGGAGGAAACAGGAGAACCTGGAGGAAACCCACGCGGACACGGGGAGGACATGGAAACTCCACCCAGATGGGGATTCGAACCGGGAATCCCTAGTGCTGACAGGAGAACATGCCAACCACTAAGCCACCGTGCCGCCCCATTCCAGACTCCAACCTAATATTTTAGAAGGCAGAATGTTGACTGCTTTACCATGGTGCCACTCCTGCACCCCTACAGGAGCAACAAAAGGCAGGGGGCATCCTCCACCTAAACACAGAGAGTGGTTGCCCCTAAACACAACCAGCGAACGGGGAGCCTCACCTGCACAGGACGAATCAGTCTAGTGCCTGACCTTCTGCCCTCGCATAACATCCATTATCCACGACCAGAATCTGGACTCTCCACCACAACATGAGAGCATCCAACACACGAGACAAGAGGCGAACAAACAAGGCAACACAAAGTGCGAAATAAAACGATATTCCCACGTAAACAAGTCGGTAAAAACGGCGGCGGTTCTCCTCGGCGGGAACCCAAAATGTTCCTTCTGTGTGAGCTCTGCAAAAAAAAATCAAAAATCCGATGCAGTCATGTAAAACCATGCAGCTGTTGTACAGCAGCACCACGCAGGAAGCTGCTTAACCCCAATAATGAGCCTTCACTGCGTTTACAGCGTTTCACAGCTTCAGCATTGTGGGGAGAGAACGCTCGGGCGCCGCCGACGTCGCCGAGGGCAGCTACGCTCCATCGGCGTGAAATAGCAGGTTGCCAAGTAATGAACCGCTTTTATCCCTGCATTATAAAGAACATTCTCTACAACATGACCGCATTCAGACTCCCGCCCGTCTGTCCTCGCCCTGACGAGGGCGCCGCTCTAACTCTGTAGACGATCCTGGAAATCGTTCCTAGTGTGGGATCATGGGAAGGACGGGTGGAGAGGTGGCAATCAAAGACTTACCCATCATTCAACCACCTCCAACATGGATTACTCTGGAAAACGGGTCAACAGCCTCGTTGGTGCAGGTGGTTGATGAGAGTGTTGGTGGTTGATCTGAGTGTTTGTGGTGCTGGTAGTTGATCTGAGTGTTGGTGGTGCTGGTGGTTGATCTGAGTGTTGGTGGTTGATCTAAGTGGTGGTGGTGCTGGTGGTTAATCTGAGTGGTGGTGGTGCTGGTGGTTAATCTGAGTGGTGGTGGTGCTGGTGGTTGATCTGAGTGTTGGTGGTGCTGGTGGTTGATCTGAGTGTTGGTGGTGCTGGTGGTTGATCTGAGTGTTGGTGGTGCTGGTGGTTGATCTGGGTGTTGGTGGTGCTGGTGGTTGATCTGGGTGTTGGTGGTGTTGGTGGTTGATCTGAGTGTTGGTGGTGTTGGTGGTTGATCTGAGTGTTGGTGGTGTTGGTGGTTGATCTGAGTGTTGGTGGTGCTGGTGGTTGATCTGAGTGTTGGTGGTGCTGGTGGTTAATCTGGGATCAGTCGGTGCTGCTGTTCCACCTCGTCACCCGGCTCATCATCAGTAGAGGGGTGTGGCTCTGTTCCAGGGAGCCCTCTCAACTAAGTACCCTGCAGGATCTGCCCCTTTTAGCTCTGCTGTGAGGTCAGGACACCGATTAATATCTGTATACTGTGTATTCCTCACTTTATGTAGCTCCACGTCCTGCTTACTGTCCAAATCTAAATATGACTTCAAAGCTGGGAGAAAGTAAGATCAAACAGAGTCATCATCATGATGTCATCATCATCATCATCATCATCATCATCATCATCATCAATACAGCCATACAGAGCCCACAGATCATAGCTCACTGTGTAGTTTGGTATGTTCCTCAGGTGTTCCAATCTGCCCTGACCTCAGGATGGCATGAATGATGGACAAATAACTAGGTTGGTGCAGGTCCCACCCCCACCCCCACCCCACAGGGGGTACAGGCTTCTCCTCGGCCGAGCCGCTCCGCTGTTCTCTCTCTTTTATCATCTATTATTCATTTATGAGTCTGTATGTTTTTTGTAAAAGACAGAATGCCGGAGCGCGATGCTGGAGGAACATTAAGGAAGGAGAACACACAGAGGGAGCGATAAAGACGGAGAGAGGTAGAAAACGCTGGTGGTTATTTATTTCCGTGCTGCCCCGTATACATATTTAATGAAAAGAGATACAGCATTGGAAAGGCTTTCTGCGGCGTGCAACTACAGTGCCGCCGTGACCTCGGTGCTGCCCCCGCAAGGCCTTTAGCTCCAGGAATCGCACCGGCAACGCCAACTTATTAACTGGCACAGAACCGGCGGCTCGGCGCATCGGAGGAGCGTTCCGGGGAGGCGTGGCCGCCATGGCTCGATGGAACGCTGAGCGGGACCCGCCGTTTACCAGAATCGCGGCCGCGCTGGCCGTGAAACAGCGCTTTAAAGGCTCCTGTGATCTACGGCTGCTGGCTAAAATAAAACCCCGGGCACGGCAGGATAACGGGTCGACCGAGAGCAAACCGAGCGCCGGCCGGCAGGGCCGCAGAGGGACGCACGCCGCCGTTTCCGGCTGTTTAACGCTAATCTGGCACGACGGCGTGGGACAGAGGGAGCGTCCCTCTGAAAACGGTTACAGCAACATTAACAGGTTACTATTACGCTCTGAATGTCCTCTGAGGTAAAAACTGTTAAATGAACTGAACAGCATCAGGGAGTAAGCAACACAGCCTGCTGTCCCAATGTCCCACTGTCCTGCTGTCCCAATGTCCCAATGTCTCAATGTCTCACTTTCCTGCTGTCCCAATGTTCCAGTGTCCCACTGCCCCACTCCCCTGCTGTCCCACTGTCCCAATGTTCCAGTGTCCCAATGTCCTACTGATCCAATGTTTCACTGTCCTATTCTCCCAATGTCCCGCTGTCCCAATGTCCCACTGCCTTACTGTTCAACTGTCCCAAAGTCTCACTGTTTCACTCTCCCACTGTCCCAGTATTCCAATGTCCCGCTCTCTCAAGATCCCACCGTCTCAAGGTCCCGGTGTCCCACCGTCTCAAGGTCCCGCCATCGCAGTGTCCTACTGTCCCAGTGTCCCGCTGTACTTTAATCTTCTTCTAAAGTGGTGTATCTTTAAAAGCAGAGTGAACCTGAAGCTGTGGAACCTGAAGCTGTGGAACCTGAAGCTGTGGAACCTGAAGCTGTGGAAGCTAAAGCTGTGGAAGCTGAAGCTGTGGAAGCTGAAGCTGTGGAACCTGAAGCTGTGGAAGCTGAAGCTGTGGAAGCTGAAGCTGTGGAAGCTGAAGCTGTGGAACCTGAAGCTGTGGAACCTGAAGCTGTGGAAGCTGAAGCTGTGGAACCTGAAGCTGTGGAACCTGAAGCTGTGGAACCTGAAGCTGTGGAAGCTAAAGCTGTGGAAGCTGAAGCTGTGGAACCTGAAGCTATGGAACCTGAAGCTGTGGAACCTGAAGCTGTGGAACCTGAAGCTGTGGAACCTGAAGCTGTGAAAGCTTCATCCAGCGTTTAGAACGTTAACTATTTTCTTTCAGAAGTTCCGATTTTCAGAAACAGAATCACTTTTCTTTTTTTTCCTAAACAGCGTTTTAAATCTGCCTGGGGCCTTTCCCGGCACTCTGTGGATAAACGGAGAGCGCCCACGAAAACATCCGGTCACCCCAACCAACAACAAACAGGTGAAAGAGCGGTCCAACCACGGCCGCGGAGGAGAACATGCAAACTCTCACGCATGCCCAGGAATGGAACGCAGGGACCCTTTGGCTGCGGGATCACCGGAGACGGCGCCACCGCGGCGCTGAGGACGCTGGGCTTTTTAAAGCGGTGCAGGTAACTCCAGATCAAAGCGGAACGCAGCCGTCGATTAGACTCCATCTGATCCGGAGAAGACGCCGTGATTTATTTATCTTTATTTATTATTAATTTCTTCTCTGCGGGGAACTTCTGAACAACAGCATCTGAGCTCCAGAGCGGTGATTCTCCGAGCGGAACGCGGTCAGGTGATAGATTATTGATGCGGCGTATCGAGCCGTTTGGCTCGGAGCAAAGCCCCGGCGTTAGAGAGCCGGCTGAAGAAATCAAAAATAAACCCGCCATATCTGAGACCGTCAGCTTAACGTCTGTTAATAACACTAAACCCACAACAGAAGGGGGGGGACGACGACGTGAGGGCTCAGGAGGACCTTTAGAAGGTCCGAGGTCCTGATCTTCAACCCATAAAGAAGATCTTAATCCAATTCAGCAAAATAGAAACATTTCCAACATCTCTGCCGGTTCTGCTGATGGTCCTCAAGACCAAGCTGAAGGTCTGAAGGCATCAGAGGATTCAGAAGGTTCTTTAATACTTAAAATAAAGTCTATGAACAGACACTATAGGGGGGCAATTTAGAGCATTTGATTTAGTGGGCTTGGTGTTTAGCATGTTCTCCTCTCAGTGCTGGGGATTCTCAGTTTGAATCCCAATCTGGGTGGAGTATCCATGTCCTCCCCGTGTCCACATGGGTTGACATCCACAGTCCAAAAAACATGGATCAAGGTCAATTGAATGCTCCAAATTCCCCCATATGCTGAGGAGTGTGTTTGTGAGTGTGTGTGCTCAGTGATAGATTGCCCCCCTGTCCTGGGTCTATCCGCCCAGCGCCCGAAACGTTCTCCCCTGGATGGGCATGGGGACCCCCCCCCCCCGCAACCCTAATAAAGGATAAAGCAGAGGATGATGGATGGATGGAATTGACCTTGAATCCATGTTTTTGGACTGTGGGAGGAAACCTGGGCTGAGTGCTGAGAGGAGAACATGCCAAACCAGTAAGCCAGCGTGCATATATATTTCTTTATTTATTTACGTAAATGACGGCTTTATAAAGTTTATGAAGGTGAATGTGAGATGCTCCGGGGCTGCAGCGTTCAGCCGTCACTGTGTTTTGTATTTTAATCTGGGTGGAGGGTGGTGGAGGAGGGGTGGGTTGGTGGTGGTGGTGGTGGTGGTGGTGGTGGGGGGTTGTGTTGTTCTGAGTCTGATTCTCTTCACAGCGAGTGGCGGTGATTGTTTTCATCTTGCTGAGATAATGCAGAACTCGTTTCAGCGTCGGCGCGTCGGAGCAAAGCCGTCACCTCACCGCTGTTTAACAAAAAAAAAAAAAAAAAAAAAAAAAAAACCTTCATAACTGTATCAGCGACATCGCAGCTCCATCAGCTGCACCATCCACCAGACGCCGTCGCATTTCACATCCACTCACATCTCAGACACCAAACTAATCCACTCCAGCCTTCATTACCAATGACAGAGCGGCCCTAATTAATTTTTGATAGGAAAGTGATCCATATTTAATACCGCAGTGTAATTAATAACAACATAATGAATATTTCAAGGTGAAGTTATAGTCTGGAATCGAGGCTGAGAGAAAAAGATCCGGCACGTGCAGCGCCGCTTCAAAAGATCAATTCACAACGAAAGATCCACCATTAACGCCGTTAATCTGGACCCAAACCGTATGATGTCATCGATCAGACAATCAGAGGACACGGCACGTAGACTAAAGTATGAGGACACACATCTCTACACCTGTAAAGCTGCTTTATGTTCTATTGTAAAACTTAAACATCTTATATCACTGTTTCCATTCAGTTTTATTAGCTCTGATTAATTATAATTAATCATTAATCATTTTATGCAGATACATATGTGTTTCCACTTGGTGGGAATGGTTTGACATGAATCCTGACCTGAAGACCAACTCAAAACACATCCACAAACATCTGATATCAAAAAAATAAATCAAATAAATCAATAAAAAGCAGTGGCATGGTGGCTTAGTGGTTGGCATGTTCTCCTCTCAGTGCTGGGAATTCAAGGTTCAAATCCCAATCTGGGTGGAGTTTCCATGTTCTCCCCGTGTCTGTGTGGGTTTCCTGCCACAGTCCAAAAATATATACACTATATATATATATATATAGTGTGTGTGTGTGTGTGTGTGAGTGAGTGTGTGCCCAGTGATAGATTGGCGCGCTGTCCTGAGTGTCTCTGCCCAGTGCCCAAAATGTTCTCCCCTGGATGGGCATGGGGAACCCAGTAGAGGATTATTGGGTAACTACTAATAGAACGTAACAACTGGCCGTGTTGTGTTGTTCTCTCATTTGTAAGTCACATTGTGTAAATGTTAAGTAAAGGCCTAACAGCATTGGGATGAACTAGAACACCGACTTTGCTCTCACTGCTCATCACTGTCTGACCTTCTGGAAACAAAAAAAACATAGTTCAGAATGTCATGAAAGCTCCTGTAGATGTAATGTAGGTTCCTTATATGTTGTGTGTGTGTTTGCATGGACATGTGGAGACACTCTTCTAACTGCCCTTCCCAATATGGCCACCGTATTATTTAACCAAACCCGTGAACAGTGCCGCAGGGACACGGCAGCCTCCTGGTGGTTGATCCACTTCCATGCAGATGAAAAAACCCACTTCAGGTAAATGATTTAAAATGTTACCAATACTTTTGTTTGATTGATCCCCTTAAATCTGACATACCGCACCTTTAAGAAGCATTTTGGCCTTCCGCGTCCATTCGAACCCGTCGTGTCATTACAGAAACACCGCCACAAGGCTTCAAGGGACGGCAGGAGGACAGAAGGGCCAGATTCTATCCCCATTTAATGAGGATAAAGGAGAAGAAATGTTCCCGGGACGTTCCGGCCTCCACGTTTTTATCAAATGTGTATTATTTTAATGGTGCAAAATGGTATTCTCTGGAAGCATTAGGTCCCATAAACACTACACACACATTAATCACGCAGTGAATCGCAGCGTGAGATGCTATTTCTCCACCTGAAATGAAAGTCACACCTTTAGTTCCAGGCAAAAAAAGGGAGAAGAAGCCGAAGGAGAAAGAAAGGAGGAGAGAAAATCCATACTGTAGCCGGTGCTATTTCAGGCCGAGAGCATTATCCATCTTATGTTGTCAGGGGGGGGGGGGGGGGGGGGGGGGGGGGGGGGGGGGGGGGGGGGGGGGGGGGGGGGGGGGGGGGGGGGGGGGGGGGGGGGGGGGGGGGGGGGGGGGGGGGTCTCGCCGAAGCAGACAGTCACTGCGATGGCGTCTCGTAGCCCGGCCTCCTGAATATTAATAGCTTGTTATCAATTCTCTCTGTGACAAATACTCAAGAGAAAAAAAAAAAAAAAAAAAAAAAAAAAAACCTGGTCCAAGATAAAAGCGCCTGGCGCGCCCCTTTTTTGTGTACTCGACATCTGCGGAAGAACAGAGTCCACAATTACCCGTTCTCATACAACATTAGGGCAAATTACATTCGGAAGGAGAGAAAATAGAAGCGTACGTTGGGCTGGCGGATCTGCCGTAATCGGGGCGCTGATGTAAACAGACCTGCGTTCATCACAAAGATAACCCAGTCTGTATTTATTCACAGATTTACTCTCCAGCTTGTAATTACCGTCAATAAACCCGCCGTGGTTCCCTCATAAATCCACCAGCTTCCGTCGGAACACATGGACGCCACCGTGCTCCCGACGGAGAACCACGCTTTAAAGAAGGAACTCTGCTGCCGTTCTCCAAGTCTCACATCCCAAGACTAATCCAATTTGGATGAAAGCGTTGGGATACGAGGTCCATGTGTGGCTGTCCCAATACTTTTGTTGCACATAGTGCATTTCATTACAATAATGGGACTTTTGTTCATCCATCCATTATCTTGGGTGAGGGGGGGGGTTGGGGGGGGTTCCCCATGTCCAACCAGGGGACAACGTCTCGGGCGCTGGGTAGATACACCCAGGACAAAGGGGCAATCTATCACTGGGCACACACTCACTCACACACACACACACACACACACACTCTTATATGGGGCAATTTGGAGAACTCAATTGACTTGATCCATGTTTTTGGACTGTGGGAGGAAACCGGAGAACCCGGAGGAAACCCAGGTGGACACGGGGGGGACATGCAAACTCCACCCAGATTGGGAGTCAAAATAATGTTATATAATTTTGTTAATGTTGGAATTTCCTTCATTGACTTTAAACAGAGCTTCGATACCATAATAATAATAATAATAATAATAATAATAATAATAATAATAATCCGCTCCTCTGTTAAAGCTCCTGCTTCGTTAATTAGATCTTAATTCCGTCAGTCGTCTGATATCAGGATGTCATTGTTCGGATGTCTTTTCTGATGAATATTATTGCGTTGCTTGATGGAGCTGCACGAACACAAACAAATAAAACCGAGAAAATCGCTTTAAAGTATAAAATGACTAAAAATGATTTACACTGCAAAAAAATAAAAATAAAACTAATCAAGAAAAAACAGACATGAATCAAATGGACATGAATCAAACCGTCTGCAGTACGGCAGTACCTCAAGTTTCAAAAAAATAGATCCTTTATCAAACTTTAACAAACCAGGTTTGGGATTTTCTTGATTTTTTTTTGCAGCGTGGACGTTAATAAAAGCAAAACGAGACGTATGTGAGGGAATGATGTACAGACACGACTGACGGAAGTGTGAGACGTCAGAGAGAGAGAGATAATTCAGCTTCTTTTGATGTCATATCTAATTATGGACTACATTCCTACACAGCTGTACTGAACGGAAACACTACCAAAATTTAATAAACCAGTAAAACATCTGCAGGAGGCTGAATGAACGCCCGTCTCTCTCTCTCTTTTCTTATTTGTACTATTTACCGTCTCCATGTTGCTTCACTTCCCCATCACATGGTATTTTCCATCCCTCACGTCTCCCTCTGTCTTCTCCTCCACTTTCTAATATATTTTTATATTCATCTCGCACTAATTTCTCCATCCAATATTTAATTTCCACTTCCCTCGTCTTCTGCTCTCACAGTTTTTAATGCCGCAGCTCTTGCGGTGCTATGCTGCTCCTTTTTTTTTTTTTTTCTTACAGTCTGTGTAAGAAAACAGTCCTCCTCCTCCACCCTACACCACCCACCACCACCACCACCACCACCCACCACTCTGGTGCTGCCATCCCTGCCTCTACATTTATACTAACTGCTCTGTTTGACGGCAGTTGGTTCTGAGGAGACAGTCTCTCCCTCCCTTTCTCTCTCTCTTTCTGTCTCTCCCTCTCTCTCTTTTCCTTTAATAGTGAGTGAGCGGTGTCTGTAAATATAATTAAATCTAATTAAAAGGACAGATTGACAGATCGGTCTCAAGCTGAGGACCCTCCATAATTAACTACTAGTCAAGAAATGTAAGGGATTATTTGGTCATCAGGTTTTTATTTATGTTATATAATGGGGGCAATCTATTGCTGGGCACACATTCACTCACACACATTTTATATAGGGGCAATTTAGAGCATTCTATTCACCTTGAATCCATGTATTTTGGACTGAACAAGCAAACCGGAGAACCCGGATGTAACCCACACAAACACGAGGAGAACATGCAAACTCCAAGTTAGGGATTCAAATGCCCAGTGCTGAGAGGAGAACATGCCAACCACTAAGCCACGGTGCTGCCCATGTTTTTCTGTTAATAAAAAGATCTCCGACATCACAGCCCTCACACCAACCTCACAAAGTCCAAACACCAAGCCCTCGTTTTGACCTCGGAAACTTCACCTCTGGGTCCCAATGCATCCCCTACATCCTGGTACCACCCAGCCAGCCACTTTAATCCTGCTCCCGAAATCATTCCTGAAGATTCCGAACTCAAACTGCTGTATTAAGTTTAATAAAGAAGTTTTAATTCACAGATTAATCATCGTCATTATTAAGCTGCAGCTTTCCCGTGAGCCGCGATGATACGAGCGTGTGAGCTCATGTCCAGAGAACCATATATTTCCAGAACGGGAACATTCGGTCCTCGCTTAGAACTCCATCAGACCCCACACACACCTCCAACACCTCCCACTCTCCACTCGACTCGGTTTACGACCAGAAACGAGGACCAGACATCTGATGTGATGGAGAGAGAGACGAAAAGGAGAGGGAATGGAACCAAAGAGCGAGGTTTCTGAAAGGTTCCGGGGAGGTTTTTTAATCTTGGTCTCTATGTTGTCTCCTCCAAACATCTCCTTATCTGCAAACCTTCTCCAGCAGCACTTCACCTTTCGATATAATAAAAGGAAAAATAAAGGGATGGAGCGCTGACGAGTCCCGACCCACTGAGGATCACCGCCAGTCGTTTGTCCTAATTACCTCAGAACTGCCTCGTTTTCATCACAGCCAGACAGAATGACAGAAGTCTGTATGAAGAACTGAAAGGGCCTCCACGCCGCCGCCGTTCTTTCTATCGCACTCGACGCAGAGCCGTGTAGAACGGCCTCCTCAGAGACGGCGGCGTGGAGCCCCATTATTGCTTTTGTTTATTTCTTTCCGCTGATCAAAAGCTGTGAAGCAGCAATCCATTAAAAAAAAGCCTTTTAATTGCAGCTTGTGAAAAATTGATACACTGGTTAAGGACCTTTTATTGTGTCCCTGTGATATTAAGGGAAAAAAAAAAAAAACAGCGGCATGTATTTTATTCATGTGCCATTTGATAAAAGCAAAATTGTGATGTCGGGAAGAGAGAGAGAGAGAGAGAGAGAGAGAGAGAGAGAGAGATTGTAATTAGCTGAGCTGCTGCCAAACTTCGAGCTTGGAGAGCGTTTTCCACCTCGCCGGGGTTGAGGACAGAACCTCAATCAGCACTCCGGCCCTGAAGTGCACTAAGCTAAACGATCCACTGGCAAAGTGCGATATATCAACCTCTAAACTCCCGCAGACGGCTCGCTGATTCCGGTGTGCGCTCCTGATTGCAGACGAGTCCAGAATCTCATCTTTACATCCCAGATACATTTTACACACCGGCTGAGGGACGGGGGGGGGGCACCTGACCGGCCCCCGCCGGACTGCGCTATGCATCCCCACAGCCGGCCCCTGATACCCCGCATGCCTTTCACAGGTCGCCAGTCCATCCCACAGGCACGTTCAAAACCCGGGTTCAGAATCAGAATATCTTTATTGTCATTATAGCATGTATAACGAAATTAAGGTGCCATACTTTCGGTGTCACTCACTAAAATTTACACAAACGAAGACAAAGATAGCACTATAATTTACAAAATTTTTAAGAAAAAAAAAATAAAATTACGAGAGTGTATAAGACTGTACAAACTGAGTGAATGTATTTATATATCATACGTTGTTTTTATATTGCACGTTTAAAAATGTTCAGAACTGCGTGAACTGTTATAAAAAATAAATAAATGTAAAAGTTTTACAATGCGGGCGGCACGGTGGCTTAGTGTTTAGCATGTTCTCCTCTCAGCACTAGGGATTCCCGGTTCGAATCCCCATCTGGGTGGAGTTTCCATGTTCTCCAAGGTGTACGCATGGGTTTCCTCCGGGTTCTCCGGTTTCCTCCCACAGTCCAAAAACATGGATCAAGTCAATTGAGTTCTCCAAATTGCCCCATATAGAGTGTGTGTGTAAGTGAGTGTGTGTCCAGTGATAGATTGCCCCCCTGTCCTGGGTCTATCTGCCCAGCGCCCGAAACGTTCTCCCCTGGATGGGCATGGGGAACCCCCCCACGACCCTAATAGAGGATAAAGCGGGAGATAATGAATGAATGAGTTTTACAATGCACCATTTAGTGCCCGAACAGCGGCTGGGTAGAAGTTATATTTAATATATTTAATACTCAGCACAAAGTTATCGTTAAACTGACAGAGGATTAGATTCAACTTCAATGTCATTGGGCAGAGTAAGTACAGAACCAACAGGATGCAGTACACAGTAGAACCAAACGAGGGCCTCGAACCCATGACCCTGAGGTAAGGAGTCTCATGCTCTACAGACCGAGCTAGCCAGGTTCCAACCCAGGACCAGGATTTGGTTTAAAATAAGAAGATAACAATATTGTATTCATTCAATCTCTTAATACCTCTAGCTATTTAGCATGTACCATATTAAATAATCAGGTTACCATGGTAACATTGGATGGCCATCGTTACTTGGCCCATCTCTAAATCCAATGCTTTCTCTCCTGCCTCGCTCTCCTCACTATTTAATATTCATCCATCCATTATGGGGATGGATTATATGTATATGAGGCAATTTAGAGTATTCAATTGACCTTGAAGCCATGTTTTTGGACTGTGGGAGGAAACTGGGGAACCCAGGGGAAGCCTGTGTGGACATGAGGAGAACATGCAAACTCCACCCAGATCTAGATTTAAACCTGGATGAGAGGAGAACATGCCAACCACTAAGCCACCATGCCACCCCTATTTAATATTATTATTATTTTATTAAAACGTATATATTTTACCGATATGAACTGAAGTCGGAACGTCCCGCCGGCCCCTCCAGACGGAAATGAAGCGCAGGGATAAACGCCGTTGGCTTTCATGCTGTGATGAGATTCTGATCCCATAACCTCACGTGTCAGGAACATGATGATAGATGTTTTAAAGATGTTCTGATGCACACCATCCGAACGAACACATGTGGACGACCGAACATCAGATCATCCTCACTTCCAGCTCCATTGAATATTAACACAGCGCTGCACACATTCACGCCGCTCTGTATACCTTACCAGCAGATACTACAGTCACGAATGTGGCGTGAAATCTGGACTTTCCCAAAATCCCAATTTATTTGTGAAAAACAAAAAACACTCCAGACTTCATCCATCAGAAACCACGCGTAACCTTCTACTGCTTTGATTATAAATCACAATCAAACAATATGGATATACAGATCAACTATATACATATACAAAGCATAAAACACTCCCAAAAACCCTGAAATAAATATATATAGTCAAAGTGGTTATAATTAAATATATGGTGGGTGGCTCATATGGTAGCGCCTTTTGAGCTCTCCACTGGGAACTGGGGCAGGGATTCAAAAAAGTCAATGAAGGGTGACCAGCACCTTTAAAAATGATCTGTAGAGCCCCGCAGACTAAACTTTATCTTCTCCAAGCAGAAAGCCCATTACGTCCTTTAACCGAAGGGAATGAGACGAGGGAGGACAAGATTTCCAACTAAAATTCCAACTAAAAAACATTCGTCTCGCTTGTAACAGAGCAAAGCATATGGCCTTTATTTCTCGTGATCACCACTGGGAGATGTCAATAAAAATAACGAAGACAGCCAACAGGGGGCACTGGATTATCTGTTTAGCATAGACTTTGGAAAGTGTAGAGCCTACAAAATCCCACAACCTTTTTAATTTACAACAAAATAACCAAAACGTGATAATGTCGCAGGTTCTGCATCGCAACGTGGACAATCAGGTTTCATTTCCGGAAAAATTGATATGAGCTCCATGGACAACCTTTCTCGTTTTTAATGAATCCTGTAATAAAGTCATATAATAAGGTACCAAACATTAAACCACATGGTTTTAGGGCCAATATTAGGCATTTGGATGAAAAAATTGGGACAGAGGACACTCTATACGCCTGGTTTCTATCTTTACGTTGTAGACGTCTCTCTGTTTGGAGCTTTGGATAATCAGAGAATCAGGTTTTCCCAAGGTTCTCAAAATAGACCTTCATCTTCAGATATGTTTAACACACCGCCTCATTCACCATCCATCATACTAATGCTTCACTGATGTTACAACAGATCCAGGAACAGCCTTCCCGTATCCCGACGTTTCCCTCTACACGTCTCGCAAGATTAAAACATGACAGAATCGGAATCTCCGAGCCTCCGAAACGAGCCAAGTCCATGTTGGTGTTCCATTTTCAGAAGGACGCTGAGTAGGCGTAAGCATCGGGAAGTGATACCGACACCGTTATGAATCCCACAGAAACCTACGTCTTAAAGTCAGAGCTCAGATAACCAACGCTGATGTCCGTTAGCCGTGGCGTGAGACATTAATCATCATTCATGACAAACGGCTTGTGGACGTTCAAACTCTGACGTGCAAAACGATAAACTTCTTATAAGGGCGCTGTAGCTCCGTGGTGAGGGTGTTGGGCTCTCAATCTGAAGGTTGGGGGTTCAAATCCCAGGTCCACTGAGGTTACCAATGTGGGTCCTTGAGCAAGACTCTTAACCCTCATTGCTCCAGGGGGCGCTGTGATGAACCCTGTGCTCACCTTGTAAGTCGCTTTGGATAAAAGCGTCCAATAAATGACAAAACGTAAATGTAATGTATTCGTACAGGATGTTCAGTATTTGGTATATTTTTAGGGGAATATGGCAACGCTGCAGATATCAGAATGATGCATCAAGGCCGAACCTGCAACGTTTTCAGAACATGTGTGGGCTCTCGGTGACTCAGTGACAAAGTTAGATCAAGGCTTTCAGTCGAAAACGTTCCTCAAACTGAACACTGAAGCACGGGGAGCCATGACTGCTCACTACTCACTACCTCACACCCCCGTACCATTAAAATGGGATCTGCTCATTCATATATATATATATATATATATATACAAAACATACAAAACTTTCCTAAGACTTGGGTTCTTCCCTGAGTCAGTGCAGTGCTATCTATTTGGAGGACTCGAGGTCCCTGCTGGTTGAAACGTGCAACTGCAGTCAAGGATGTACAGGGAGCCAACACGTTCTTCTATTTCACAATCTTACATTTAAACGAGAAGAACAATAGAGCAACCAAGCCAATCTCTCGGCTCAGCGATACGCGGAAATATACAAAACAAATCCAACAGACACGGCGAGCAAGCGTAATTAGTTGGGAATTCTCATCAGCGAGTACGGCGGCGCGGGCACCTGGGTGCGCCACGTCCAAGTCAATTCTGAACGGATTTGCCCATAGGTACGATATAATTCTCCCTCATTCCTTGAGATCATTGCGAGCCACATGTTTTCTTGGCTGGCATTTAAAAGAGGCCCTGGAGTAATCTGAGCATCATGTGGAAGCCCCCCTCCACCACCCTCCACCCCCCCCACTTCACTCTCCATCCAGGCCTCTCCAAACCCCCGAAACGCATCGAGTGCCGAGGAATTCATAAAGCAGAAATTAATGTTTGGGTGAGATAAGCGAGCTTAATACCCAGTAAGTGACTCACCCTGCCAACGAGGATCGGATCAGGTCCAGAGAATTCCTCCAACACAAACATTTGATTCCAAACCCATCCTCTTTTGGCGCGGCTGAGGACGCGCTGTCCTTCCAGCGCCGGCGTGGCGCTCTCTAAACTCGGCCTGCTTTGTAAACTCTGCGTCTGATTGGAGGACGGCGCCGGGCAGCACAAGCGCAGGCAGGTAATCCACGCCAGCACCATCCAGGTCCGCACGTCTCCCCGCCTCCCCGCCGGCATCGTGGTGTCTCTGTTATGGGTTTTTAACTCCCGTTTCTGCCAACTCGTCACTCTTTTGTTCCCCGTATCCTGGAGCAGAAGTTCATGGCGTGATGGGGGTCACGGGAGAGCTGTAGTCTGTCTCCGAGCCATAACCATCCATTGAGCGTGGGTCTCCTGTGGAGGAACCAAAGAGGATGAAGTACACTTTAAAGACGGGATAAAGGAAGGGGATATGATTATGAATGAGCCGCCGCAGTCAGTATCCAAGGTCAACAGTCTGAGCATGTTCAAAAAAGCAGCTCCGCTATTTAAGTGCCGGCTGCTTATGGTGTTTTAAAGGATAATTAAAGTGTCTCTGCGCTCTGGAGTCAGGGAAATATGATAATATACATATCAATCACTTTCTGTTCCTGTGAACTTCTGTGAGTGCCCTTGACGTCGAGGGAACATCTTCCCGATTGACTATTAAAACCGCGGCGGAGTGCGCGAGTCCTTTCAACCCCATAAAAATGAAAAGAAACACAAATAAACAGGGCTTCCCTGCTCTCTCCACTAATTAATGGCTGCAGGAATCTGACTCTCGCGGCTGTGACACACTCTATTAGGCCGGGCTGTAAAATATGATATTTTAATCACGACCCGTATGGCACGAGCGTCCTGCAAATCGATATGATGTATGCAACTCGATCTGCATAGGATCAAAAACTCAGCGGCGGCAGGCGTCTCGCGTCTCTGGTCTATTGGAAGAGGCACAGTATCAATAAACTGCGAAGGGTGAAAAAGAAAAGAAAAAAAAGGCATTTCAATAAGCGATCTCGTCTCCCGCGCAGCTTCGCGGGACCCAGAGCTCGAGAGGCAGGGTTTATTTTTACATCTATAAGCCCATTGCTTTTGAATCTAGCTGAGTCTGAGTATAAAGATATAACCTTTAATTGTTCGACAGATTCGGTTTGACTTCTGGCTTAAAACTAATGAAAAAAAATCTGTTTTTTTTTTTTTTCCCCGCAAAAAAACATCAATAGAGTTCCTGTGAAGCATCATTATCATCCAGCAGCGCTGCAGAAGTGGCTGTATAGCGTTTTACTGCTGCAAAGACAAACCATTCTCATTATGCTTGAGCACCTGAACAGCCACACAGGATGCAAATATCACAAACATCCAATCTGCATGAGTTATTTCTCCACAAACGAGCCCACGGTTGTATTTAGAAGACGTGATTAAGAGTGTAAACCAGAGCCGTACCGCAAATACCAACATGTAGAAAGATTGGTGGATCTGTCTCACCATTAAAGTCACATGTTTAAATCAATGCAGTGAGACTAAACATGACAATGGCGTGGACTTCCAATAAACTTCTATATATAAAGCACTGAAGCATCTGACACACGCAGAACGCATGTCTAATATATTATACCTCACGATAGTACAGAATATAAACAATAATTATTATAATAGTTACACTAGGTTTAATATATTCTCTAAGGAAATCCAAACAATTTTTTATTTGGGCCTAAAATTTATAAAATGCATGTGTTGCCTCTCTCTCTCTCTCTCTCTCACACACACACACACACAATCTAATCATCGTACAGCATAAAACCAACAAAACTGCATTAACACACGCAATAAGGAGGTAGAAAAGACATTAGTGTTTGAAATCAGTGCGCGTGTCTGCACTGGATAGAAAATAGAGCCAGCTTTATGGTCGCCTGCAATTATCCTTTTATGGTTGGGGAGGAAATTAAAAAGTAAATAGCTGGTCACATTTACGTAACGCCTATGGATTATGAAGAAGCAGCAGTGCACCTCGCCGGCTGTGCATCACCTGCGGACGGAGCGAAAGGAATCAGAACAGAACGCAGCTGAATTCAGCTGCCATTGTTATTTATCTCGTAAGAAAGACACAATGCATGCAGCATGAAGTGAAATGATCCTTTTACTTTCCAGCACACAGCCAGAGCTCCCAGAGACACGGCGTCCCCGCTCATCGTTGGCTGAATTTGGGCATAAAATAAAGGAACGAAAGCCGAATCCTGGTGGGATGACGTTAAAAGCTCATTGTTCTCATGACTGACCTCCTTTAGAGAATTTACCTCGTATTATATTCCTCTACCATTCAGACCATAGTGGATTTGGTTTGTGAATTGGATTTGAGGATGCACCATTTGGAGGTAATTCTGTTTTTGGAGCATGCCATGGATTTCACATGGCAGGCTTGCATTCTGCTTTTTTTAAGCAGGCTTAGGGTCATTTACTGAATGTTTTTTGTCTTTCCTGCTTAGGATGGAGATCTTAAGGAAAATGGTGATCTGCAGAGCATGCAGTGGAGCTGAGCTGTGAGGTTGCCCCTCTGTTGGGTTACGGTGATCGGTCAGTCGGCCGGTCAGTCGGTGCAGACATGCAGAATGAGATCTTTATTCTTTAAAGAAAGAGAAACTGAGGGAGAGGAAATCAAAAGCTGCAGGCTGAGGGCTCGTTTCAGCACCAGCAGGGACGGACAGCTCCCCATCTGGAGGACCCTGAGGACTCTGACGCAGCGCGGAGACACGAGACTTCTGCCTTTCATTAATTATTTATTTATTTCCTGTATTAATTACTTTAATTGGCTTAATAATGACGGCATGAGCGCAGAGCTTTCACTAAATAAAATTAAAACACACACACACACACACACAGAAGAACCCAAAAAAACCACACATACACACAGAAGAACCCAAAACACACACACACACACACACACACACACACACACACACACACACACACACACACACAGTGTGTGTGTGAGAGAGAGAGAGAGAGAGCGAGCGAGAGAGAGCGAGAAGAACCCAAAAACAAGTGAGACGCGGAGCAGAAACCCGCGCGCCTTCGGAACCCTTCTGGAGATCGATGCGTCCATCAGTCGACAGATCGAGTCGGATATCAGTCAGTCATTCTGATCAATCGGATCGATCCGATCGAACTGCAACATGCGCGCACACGCACACGCGAACGCACGCGCAGCCAACATACGACCCGCAGGACAAGCAGACAGGTTGACGCACGGGATGGATTTCACACACACACACACACACACACACACGCAGGGGTACGCGCGCGTGCACGGGCACGCTCACACACACACCTGTTCGGCGCGGCGGCACTCACCGGATCCACGCGACGTGTCCGCCGCCCGACGCGGAGAGGGGCTCCGGATCAGCCGAGTAGCATCCTTGTGTGCGAGCGTGGGGGGGAGAGCGAGAGAGAGAGAGAGAGAGAGCGAGAGAAAAAGAGAGAGAGAGCGAGAGCACCGCGGCACCGGAGGAGAGCGCACGGCCGACGGGAGAGAGTGAAAGAATGAGAGGGACGTGAGGGGCCGTGTGCGCGCGTGCGTGAGTGAGTGAGTGAGTGAGTGAGTGAGAGAGAGCGAGTGTGTGCGTGTGAGTGAGTGCGCGCGCGCGAAGAGGAGCGCAGGCAGGCGTGTGCGCGCGCGCGCAATACAGTGCGTGTCCGTGCGTGCACGCGTGGGGCGCTCCGGCCTCGGCGCGGGATGCCGCGTGTGTGAGAGAGCGGGGCTGCGTGCGCGCGAGCTGGAGGACCGGGATGAGGAGGAGGAGGGGGAGGAGGAGGAGTGTGTGTCTGTGGTGGGCTGAGCTTCTCTCTATCCATCCGTCCATCCATCCATCCATCCATCCATCCATTGTGCGTGCGTTCTCTCTCTCTCTCTCTCCCTCACACACACACACACACACACACACACACACACACGAGTGCGATTTATGAGACGGAGTGTCACATCTCTGGTCACGGTGACTTGTTTCCCCCTTTCGCTTCCATCTCCAGATTAATAGAAGGGATTTCTCTATTTCGGGAGGACAGCGTGAGTGCATGTCTCTCTCTCTCTCTCTGTCTCTCTCTCTCTCTCTGTCTCTCTCTCTCTCTCTCTCTCTCTGTCTCTGTCTCTGTCTCTGTCTCTGTCTCTGTCTCTCTCTCTCTCTCTTCAGAAAAAAAATATCTAAAACCATCACATATTCTTGTTCCAATTACTTCAGGAAATCAAAAATTAATGAGCAGTAAAGAAATCTATTCATTTGTAATCTGCAGAAAAAAAAAAAACACATCCACAAAGATTTAGATACCTCTCAACACTGGAGACATACATCATAACCAATCAATCAATCAATCAATCAGTTAATCAATACATCAATCAATATATCAGTTTCCATTTAGAGAAACATGGTAAATGATGCAGTTCTGGTCAAAACTATTGAGACGCCCATGTTTTACACCCACATGAACTCTGCTGTCCTAACAGCTTCCACGCCTTCAGGACGCTTCCTGTCAGAATTTGGACCCTGGCCGTGCACGTTCATCCAGGAGATCATTTCTGAGATGAGATGCTGATGTTGGATGAAAGGACCTGGCTCTCAATCGAAGTTCTAATTCATCCCAAAGCTGTGGGATGGAGTTGCGGTCAGTGTGAAACAATCAAGTTCCTCTCCAGCAAACTCAGCCTAGCTCGTCCTTATGGACAGTTAGGAACATACATCATCAGTAAATTCATTAATTACTTAATCAGTGGGCTTTATCAATCAGTCAATAA